>JAJOOR010018956.1:0-11041 GCA_036250505.1 Solanum acaule
GCATATGACGTTGAGAAGGGCTATTGGGTTAGAATCCAAACTAGTCCATTCCCTCCCCGAGTTCATGAATACCACCCTAAACTTATATGCTGCAATAGTCGGCTATTCATGCTCTCCGTCTCCTGGTGTGAAGGGGAAGGTCAGATTGGCAGGAGAAACAAAGCAGTAAGGAAACTCTGGGAGCTAGATCTTTTGCCTCTCACTTGGAGAGAAGTTTCAATCCATCCAGATGCCCCAATGGATTGGAATGCTGCATTTATAGCTGATAAAAACTCTATATTTGGAGTCGAAATGTTCAAAATATTCGGGCAGGTCCTAGACTTCTTGACCGTTGGAGATGTAACCGATGCTGGAATAAACTGGAGCCATATCTCAAGGAACCGTCTTGCGCAAGAATTGGATGCTGCTTCTTGCTTGACGAAATCCATGGCAGTACTGCATTTGTAACTGATCAAGAACTCCAACTAGTCACAATATATGTGCAGTCATTTTTCTCTCTCCTATATTCTTTTGTTGTGGACAGTCTTTACCATTTGGTTGGACGTTTGATGCTGTTTAACTTAAATCTATATTCTTGTTTATTTCATTGTTATTCCCATTTGTTCTATTGATGTCATGCAGGTCATTCAATTGTTCTGTAATTTGCCTTTTGAGCAGTGAAATAATGAACTCTGGTTTTTAAGTTTCTCTCATGTTATGCCTAGCATATAAAGTGTGGACCAATCAAAGATTATTATGATGTTATAGGTCCTACTGTCCTTGAAGGCAGCCCGATGCATTAAAGTTCCTGCTATGTGTGGGGTTTGAACTACAAGATTATTGTACGCAATCATATCCTTCATTTCTGCAAGAAATTGTTTCTATAACTTGAATTCATGACCTGAAGATCACATGATAATAATTTTATTATTAGTTATCCTATAGAGTAAGCTCGTCTATCCCAAATTGCCGTATGAGCAATATATATGTTTGAGATATATACACTAGTACCGGCTATTTCATTTTGGTCAATCAAAAGGGTTATATCCAAGCCATTTGTGTAATGAATAGATACAAATAGGTCATTGTTTTTCAAACGGCGGAGAATAGATACAAATAGGTCATTGTTTTTCAAACGGTGGAGGATATATTTGCTCTGAATCACATACTACAATTTCTGTCATTATTACAGAATCTTCCATTTCAATGGTTTCCACATAATGAGAAAAAATGAAAAGGAATTCAAGTATGTTAACTCGATGCCAACAATTTCGGGACAAAAGGAAGTTCAAATAAACTGACTCAGATCATAGAGCAATTTTCTAATGGTTCGGCAATAACTCGTAATGTTTGAAATAATAATACACATTTTACAACAATAAATCTAACATCAACTCCTAGAAAGGAAAATAATCTTGTGAAGAAAATAGAATGAATAGACATGAATGAAAATGACCACTAAAAAGTGGCCTAGGGGAAGAAGAAAGAATTCAAAAACCCCTCTATAAAGAAGAAATGAAAATACTATTTACCTGCTCCATACAACAACACACTGTGATTCATCTAAGAAATTAATGAGGAAATGACCACAATTTCCACCTAAACAGCTCAATGAATATCAGCCTGTGTTAGGGAATACGCCGGAGAAGTTTGGAATTCTGTCAACATGCTTCAGTGCCCGCTCAGCAATCTGTCGTGTCCTATAATCACCATGTTGAAAAGCATCTACGAGGGCTGTGCTCACATTTGGATCACCAGCAACTTCAAAGGAGATATCCTCTGTACGAAGTAATCTTTCAACTGCCCAAACTGCTCTTCTGCGCAGAGTCTCAGTCCGCTTCTCAAGTAACACAAGCAGTATAGGTTTGATTCCTTCAGCATCACACAATTCATGGACACCTTGTTCAATATCAACTCCATCATCTAACAAAGTGCATACAGCTGCAAGTGATGCCTCAACGACCTTTTCATTTGTGTGGTCCAGAAGTGCCACCAACTTGTCCACCGCTTGTCCTTCCAAGAGACAGAAGGTGTCTCTCAGAGAGCATGTCCCGCGATGGACCTTACACAATCCTGTTATAACTGGTGGTTTGCTCAAACAAGGGAAGATCGAAACACAAAAACCTGGCTTTGGTATCTCGGGTAATTTGGTCAAGTTTTTGGATTCTTGAGATAAGTTCTCCAAAGCCATGGCGGAAACCATCTGCACATTGTCAAGTCCATTGGTCTGCAAAAGTTCAATGAAGAGTGCAGCAACATTCTGTTCACGACAAAGTGAAACAGCATTAGGCTCATCATTTAAAACAAATGTGATCCTTGAGAGAACCTTCACGAGCCCTTCTAGATATGGCGTAACAAAGCGATTCCCTCTTGTCTCTCCTTGTCGGATACTGACAATCCTGGAGATTGCCAGCTGGAAAGCACCTTCATCTAGCATTTGCCTTGTAAGTCCCCTATCTCTTTCAGGGAGATCAGCTAAAAGTCCAACTGCTGCAGCTTGCTCCTCAGTTATACCAGTGTTCTCTGATATGACTTTAATTAGACTACCAAGCTGACCTGATGTACCACGTAAGCAACGAGCAAGTTCTTGACCCATGTGTGGAGAGAGGTTCTGCAGAAGCTTTATCGAAGCTACTCGAAGATCTTTCTGTGGAGCCTCTATAAACTGAACCAAACTAATAGTAGCAGCTGAGCTTTTAATGGCAGAAACAACATTAAAAACAGTTGTGGGAGAACTCGTGAGTCCAAAAAGAACCTGGAGAAGCTTGCATTCTATTGCAGGACCAGTGTTGCTAATAAGATGTAGAAAGTTGTGAACTATGTCCTCTGAGACAAGAGTCTGATGTTCAGATCCAACTGGAACTGAATCAAAATCATAACCTGTGTTGACAATATTTGCAAGAATTGTGGCAGAGACCTCTTTCAGTTTCATGGGCAATTGGTTGGCCCCAACAAAGAATAGATCTTTGACGAGAGGGGGAAGTATACCTGCCTCTATGAGGATCTTGGCACTAGACTCATCAGACGAGATTTGATTTAGAGATTTTAGAGCAGCCTCCCTTGATGACATATTACCATATCTCATGATAGTGATCAGTGATGAACCAACAGTTCTAGCCACTAACACTTTCACATCATTATTAAGAACCAGCTCACCAAGGAAAACAGCCATGGAGAGTTTGGTCTCTGACGATCCTGGAACAATTGACGGGACAATAAAATTAACTTGGAAGATGTTGAATGAAATAAAGATAATGATTTTGCTCAGAGAGACATAATCAGTGTAAGGAAAACAACAGCACAAGTATGGTAAATGCGGGAAATTGCTACCAAATGTTCATGGGTGATGAGTTTGGGCACATCCACTTACCTCAAACACAGAGCATGAAGTAATCAGTTTAGTAAGTACATAAGTCTGAAGGAGAAAATTTTAAATGGAAGTATGGAACAGCCAACAGTATGTGATTTTTTGGTTAACTGAAAGGACATCAGAAGAAGGGGTGTGCTCCAACCAACAAAAAAGCCACTAAACACACAAAACTAGATATACACACGTCTGTGAGCAAGTTCCCCCATGTACATGTTGAAGTTCCTGCTAGTTTATGAGAAATAAAGTGATAAGCCTTCACTACTAGATCTCTTACCAAATGATTCCTTAGTAAGTGCTTAAAGAAAAGATCGTGTACATAAAAGGAATCATGCTAACCTACCCTATTAGGGAGTTGCTAAGTAGTCTGAAAACTACTGATTACACTCTTGATAAGGAACTCTCTCTTTCTACCCCTGCATGTCCTCTCTTCCGCGGGCGTGAGAGAGGGAGTGAGTAGAATGTGGCAAATTTGTGCTATTTGTATAATCAAGACTATACAGTCAGATATGAAACCCCCAAAAACACGTCAAAAAGAAAGGTTAGTTGAAACGGTCTACGCTGTTGGAGAAAGAGCTGGACGAAATCAAAGAGAACTTTAATGAATATCGTAATAATTGATAAGTTCATGAATGAGGAAGAAAAAATCCTACATGATAATCATGATAGTTGCTATGAAATTTCAGACGCAGGGCAAGTAATCCAAAAAAAAAAATTATTACTCCCTCTGTCCCAATTTATGTGACTTACTTTCCTTTTTAGCAAGTCCCAAAAAGAATGACACATTTCTATATTAAGTAACAATTTAACTTTTAAATGTCCATTTTACCCTTAGTGAAATGATTTATAGTCACACAAATTTCTATCATTCATTTTAGACCACAAGTTTTAAGAGTTTTCCTTTCTTTCTTAAACTTCGTGCCGAGTCAAACTATCTCACATAAAATGGGACGGAGGGAGTACTAAAGTATGATGATGAAAAATAGGAGCATGTTCCATAGATTAGGGATCTCCTCTAATCTATGACGGCTTCTATGGCTCTACAGAATGATGATGAGAAAAACAATAACTACCATGTGTTTAAGAAGAGTTCCAAAAGCATCAAATTTTCACCAACGGGCCTACTAGGACGGGGGAGGGACTAGCAACAGTCTTCAGGTACACCCCGACTACCTGACTGTTTAACTACTAAGGTTTTGAAAGTCAAGACTTCGTCTATTACAGAATGGAAACTCAGATCTGATTTCGTTAGAAAATATTCATGAATATCAAGCAATGCATCGCTCCATGAACATCACATAATTTCAGAGGAAAAGTATGCACTTGCAGCACATGATAATTTAGAATCAACTTATATGCTAGATAAGGAAGTGAACTACGACAAGGAAGGGAAGCAATGCAAATCAAAGAGTTCCGCATGAAGAAACTTCAACTGGAAGGGCAAAGGTATAAAGGAAGAAAGGATGTAGGATTGCATGGACATCTTATTGATCGACGGTGTCCAAACTTGAGGCAAGTTTTTTTCCCAACCAAGGATAGCTGATGCAGAAATGAAGATGGAAACTTTCATGAAACACTCCACAAAGTCATTTAATAGTTCATTGTTACTGTAGCAAACTGCTACGTGGTGAGTTATGTAGCAGTCATATAGGGTTGGGGTATCAGTTAGGTCATATTAATTTTAGGTAACTTATCAATTGATTGCTCCCTTGTTTTAAAATGTTATTTTCTAGTTCCTTTAATCAGTTTCCTGATTCACAGTAATTAGGAGTTCTAGATTGTTATGATGAGGATTGTTAAGAGTCCTTTTTCCTATAAATAGAGCTGTAGTTCAGCTTTGTAATACATTCAACCATTATTCTTAAAGATATTTTGCCTTTTGGCTTTCATATTCTGTCTAGAACTTCTAGGGTAAACTCTCCCTTTATTTCCTATTAAAAAATATTAAACACGGTTTGGACATGCTTTGAAGTAAAGAACTTCCTACACACTCCCACATCATCAAAATCCCTAATTGTGTATGGTGTACAATACCGACTAGAATCATAAGAAAAGGTAAATATGCTGCCTAAGAAAAAAGGAGTTTATTTGAGCTAAGGTTTGCATACATCCTACCCTCTCCATGAAGGAAATCCCACATAACTTTTGGGGTTGTCTTAGGCACATAATCCATTTCATTTAACAATCGATTGGAACAAATATTTAGAGTAATACAAAGAGGCACAAGAGATGGACACTCAGACATCAGGTAAAGTACCTTGAAGTAGTAGAGTTAATAGGGGTTGCAGCCGGCCATTTTCTGCCATTTGTTTTACATTAATCTCACACTTTTCCAGATTCTCCAGAGTATTCTCAGCCTTTTCAACAGTCACAAGATTCTCAGATTGGCTGCTGGCCATCCCAACCAGAATCAGAATGGCCCCATTAACTGAACCGATCTTTCCGCACAAATTTTTCGATTTGGATAGCTCATACAGCAAAGAAATGGCTGCCTCTCTTTCTTTGGATTGTTCATTTGATAAGAACTTGACTATTGTGCGTACATTGTCGCCCTCAGCCATTATTTCCTGAAAGAAAAGAGCAGGATATATAATGAAAGAAAAGAAATTAGTAAGGGAAAACATAAACAGTAGGAATAATCAACATCATAAAACAGACTTTGGTAACAACATAAATATTATTTTACCAAAGTTCTACAACCTTATTGTCATTGTCGTCCTCTACCACAACTAGAAGCGTTTCAAGAGCTTTACATCGAACTCTGCGGCTGCTGGTTTTTAACATGTCTACAATCATGGGTATGAGATCTGCATTTCGGATAACATGTTTGTTGGCGCGACTTTTTTGGCAAAGGTGCTGAACAAACTTTAAAGCCTGCATAATGTCACCCTCGGCACTACCCATAGATAATGATCTGCGAGCCATATCAATTTGTGCAGCTTCATTCCTTGCATTCCATTCTTCAATGGTATTTCGTAGAGCTATACTTGGATTCAGCTCTGTGCTTTTCAGATCTCTATGTGTTAAAGGGCAAACAGGCTTTCTTCCACTATCCCTACATTCCTTGAACCATTTTTCAATAGCTTCCCTCTCAAAAGTCATGCCATTTTCCATAGTAACAGGATCCTGCATTACCTGTTTTGTCAAAGGGCATATGAATGCATCATAAATTGGTTCTATGTGCAGTCTCTCGAGATGGTAACTCTCCTCGGATGGGCTACCAGGATCAAGATTCCCATCCCAGCTTTCAGCCATTAAAGCTTTGTACCTGTCAAAGCATCTAACATAACTTTAGATCCCGACACAGAATCTCAAACAAATGACACACTATGCATAAACCGACCTCTTGAGCAAGAATTCGCTACCATTGATATGAAATACTACAGCTGTCATTATGTCATTGAGAAAGCAAATCTAAACTAGTGAAGCACTATGTCCCTTATCCATTTTTCTAGAGTTGTATTCTCAAGTTAAAAGCAACACCGCATAACACCAACAAAGAAAACAAAAAATTGGGAAGAAAAGATTATCCAAAATCAAAAAGAGACTTCATAGGATGCTACATAATACTAAGTGATTGTCCACTTAAAAGGAATTCTTTTATCCAAGCTTTGATTTTTTTATCAAGTCATTGGCATTTCTCTTCTATTCACTTGTTGTCATTACTCTTCTTTGCTGATATACACCAAAATCATACTTTCTGTATCTACAAAATTCTTTCTTTGAAAATATGACCAGAACAAAACAACAAGAGAAATTACAACTAGTACTTCTTCAAACAAAGATCATAATTCCAGTGATCAAAACAAATGATGAACAGTAGAACTAATAATTCCCTGATCAAAGTTCAATCACTAAAGTCAATATAAACCAACACCATTTGAACCCCAATTTCAACTAGCAAAAAAAAGAGAGTAAACAAAAACTTCTACTTGGGGTAGTAAGAAAACCAGAAAAGAATTGAACTTTTCACATGTCAGCTGAAAAAGTTCATACCTTTATGAAAAAAGACTCTGTTACTCAGCTCACAAGACTCAAAGGGAATTTATGAAATCAAGTCTGCAACAAAACCCAAGGATGAAATTGAGCAGAATTCAATTTCTTACATGAATCTTGAATTAGGGTTTGAATGGGGCCATGGATGGTGGTTGGTGGGGTGGGGGTGTGGGGGGTGAGGAAGAAGAAAGGAAGGAAAAAGAGCTGGCAGCAGGGGTTTAGATGAATACAAACAAAGTGGAAACTTACAAATTATGATTTTCTAATATGTAGTTGGGTGATATTTTAATGTACTTAAAATTGTTGAGTTGACTCAGAAAAAAACATGGTTGACTAATGAGGAACACACAATTTTTTTTGCTCAAAACTTCAGAAAACTTTTGTTATTTTCAATATTTTTAAAAAAAATCTGAACAATATTTACTAAATTTTAATATATTTTTGTTGTATTGTAGTTTCACGAGTTTAAATTCATTAGATTAATAATTTAATTAATTTGTAAAGCAAAATTTTGAGTTTATTATATAAACATACTACATAGACCTAGCATAATCAAGAAAAAGATCTATATAAGAAATATACCAATTAATTAGGATTATAATTTTGCTGGTGTACTTACACAATGTAACAAAAAACCTGAGTTTGTTAAAATAAAAATAAGTGCACCTTTTAGACTACTAATTTTAGTAATTTTCTAATTTATCTTAGATTAGTGGAGAAGGAAAAAAGAAAAAGGTACAAATAGAACAAAATAAACATAGCAGACTGAATTTAATCAAATTGAGACCTTTTTGGTGTAGATAATTTTCTTTGTTTGTGCTTCACACTGTTTTCTCCTATCATTTTCCTATAAGTGTGAATGCATTTCCTCTTTTTTCCAAATACATGCACTTTATGTTTTTGTTTCTCTTCATTGTCCTAACATAATTTTTCTTCAACCTACAGCATCATTTTGTAGCAACATTTGATAATGACAATCTAATTATCAAATAGCACAAAGTATAAATAAAATAAAAGAGTCTTCACCTCTAATTTCTTTCGACGATATAACTTAAATAGAACGACATAAACAGTGAAACACACACATATATAATATGTATAATAATATATGTGTGGTCCATTGAATTTGACTTGGGTCTTTGTTCCCCCAGTACTAAACCCCAAATATGGGATGAAGGTCAAGATAGAGTTTAGGGAAATATCAATTAGATATTAGGAAGGATTTGTATTTAATTGTATTATTGGATTTAGCTGTTTAATCAAAACCATGCTACATTGCTATTGACTAAGGAAAAATAAAACAAAAGGTTGTTTATACAAAGTTACAAGCATATCAATAAATGAAATTGAATATACACAACACCTAAAGTCTTCTCTTCCATTTCCAAGGTCCAACACCTTCCATCTACAGTGATCAAGATAATTCTCTGCTACACCAAAGCTATGTTGCTCGGATTCTTCAAAAATGTTGCCACACCCATGTCGGATCCTCTAAAAATACACTAGTTTTGGAGGATCCGACACATACACTTGAAGAGTTCGAGTAATGTAGCATCCAAGCGCAAGATATTTCCTGCTCTTTAGTCAGAACTGAAGTCTTCCTGAAACACATTGCAAGTTCCAAAAGCACTTCATCAGTCCAAGGATCCATGCTAGTAGACATCAAGCTATCTCTTCAGCAAATATGATTTCAAAAATGACTTGAACTGCAGAAGAGAAGCAATTAGAATGTAGAAGTTGGGGTTCAATAACATGTAAGGTGGGCAGTTAAAACAATGTTTTACAAGCTTCTTTTTTAACACAACTGAAACTCGATTCAAGCTAGCAAGACTTTACTGCATAAAGTTTAATTGTAGCTACAAGCAAAACTACATGGTTAAGAGGCTTCATATGGTTGCTCTCACCTTGTATATTTCCTAGGAGCTTTAACTTACAGGACTTGGATAACTTGATGAGATGATTAAACAAAGTTACACATCATCAGTAACTTAAAAAATATTATGGTGAGTAACAGCTGCCTAAATACCTAATCAGCAGAGGAAAGAGAAGAGGAATCACAGAAACTAAATATCTGAGACTGAGTGTAAAATTCATAGATTTAATACAGTTCAATATTTATTATCTCTAAAGTTAACTCCGGAGTCTTCTAGGTTGACTGTAAGCCTAGAGATCAGGTAATCCAGGAGTTATGGGGAATATCCATCCAGCCCTTTATTTTTTCCTCCATAATAAGCTCTCCATGCATTAGCACGTCAACATCCATATCTTTATTTCAGGCCACACCAAAAGAATGTCTGCCTTCTAATTTTAGGTTGTCATATACTTGTGTCTGAGAGAATTATCGACTCATGTCAGACAAATGCATACTCACAGACTGGTTGGTATCTCTAATACAAAGGTGTTTCTTTCCTTTCTCAAAGAAAGCAAACTTTGTAATCACCACACCCAACTGTTGACAAAACCAAAATACATTTTGAATTCTTCTCTTCATAAATGTGCCAAGTTCAAACTGCCATGCTATAACAGTTTGTTCTGACAACATGTTTATTTCACAGGAAAGAAAAACTGCAGCCTTATATTGATGAACTGTCTGATAAACTGTTGGATTCATACTGACACCAGTTTTGTTAACAATGGGATTTGCACAGATTCAAACTCACATCATATGCCATATCAATTAACAAGTCACTTGAATTCCTTTACTACGTTTACTCACCTTCCTCTTTGGGGATGTTAGGCTGATCAACCAACAGTTGCTGAAGTGCACCTAAATCATCAGTTGCACTGCAAGATAGTCAAGTTACAATATGTGCATAAATGTTTAGAGAGAGAGATGGAACCTTATGAAAACCCTGAATATCCCTATCATCACTCTATTAAAATCTAAGAGTGCCTTTTTAAAGTAGTTCTGCATATTCTTGACTATTTTGTTCCTTTTCTAGGAAGTATTCATACGAAAAATACTGACATAAAATGATAGCCTTTGAAAGAACAGAAAAATCGCGTGTAGATCAAAGCTTGAAGACCAATACAGCCATAAAACTGTAGAGAATAATTCATGAAACGTTTAGAAATTACTGAGGCCTGCAATCTGCATATCATTAGTGCACTGATTCAAATGAAGAAAATTATTATGCTGCATAATTACTTGTTACCTTAATGTGAGGCCTATTTAAGAGTTAGATTACACTTGAAATAAAAAATTATATCACTGGATAGGAGCTAGTGTCTTTATTTTCATCAGTTAGGATTAACCGAACATTTTTCTTGGGGAACCAAGCAAATTGACAGAGGACAACTAATCACAACCTATCTCTCAACCTCTGCCAGTGAGTAGAGAGAAAATAAATGGCCAAAACTGTCACATCATACCTGGGTTTTAAAGCAAATGCTGAAATTGCTGATATGACCGACAATTTCAGACAGTACCTGAAAAATGCACTGGGGGAATCAGTAACATAAGTTCGATGCAATATCACAAATAATGCAAGGATTAGAATTAGTTCCAACAGTAAAGGATGATTATATCAAATTCATTGGAGGTGAGGGAAGTCCTGGAGGAGAAAGAGAAGAAAGAGGTAAACTTGATTCCAAACAAAACATTTCTTCATCTTACCCTGTCATAGTAAATAGATCAGCCAAATCATTATCGTAGTAACAAGAAAAAGCTCCTGATTGAGCAAGAAAGCTTGTGATACT
>JAJOOR010018961.1:0-11044 GCA_036250505.1 Solanum acaule
GAAAAACTATAACAATATAATTGTAACTTCGGATCTTAATACAAAATAAAATATTTACAAATTTTACAAGCCCAAATTTGAAATAAAATATATAAACATTGAAAACTATAAACTAACTAAAAATATATTAACGAAGTAGATTATAAATAATATTTTTTATCTATAAATAATATATATATATATATATAATATTATGTCGGTTTGGTTTGTGTTCGGTTTGACTTTTTTTCTTTTAATACCAAACCAAATCAAGAGTGGTCAGTTTTTTTTTCAACCGCCAAACCAAACCACAAATCGGTTTCTTTTTTCGATTTGATTTGATTCGTCGGTTCGGTTTGACTTTACGATTTGACTTCTACACCCCTACTTGGAATAATAGTTATGCTTACCAAACGCCAAAAAAAAAAAAAAACAAGTAAGAAAATCACTTATGTGTAATAAAAACATTTTCTATCGTACAAAACACACCCTAACATTCCAATTTTCAAGCTTTTCTGTTTCTAATTGAAGTGGGCTATAAACAATATTTTTTCCGTCTAAATTTATGACTTAATTTGCTATGACATAAAGTTTAAGAAAGAAAAAAAGATTTGAAATTTGTATTCTAAAATAAGTTATAGCAAACATAAACATATGAACTTTAAAAAATTATACAAATTACATTATATAAATTATATTATATAAAATCCGAAAACTATACGCTTATACAAACTTCAAAAAGTTATACTATACAAAAAGATTGAATGTATATGATGACAAAACTGAAAAACCAAATGAAATCATTGTCATATACAATTACAAACCATCGTATATAAATACAAATCATACAAAAAATTATTAGTTGCGAATTATACATATGCAAACGTGACTAATTATATAAACTCGAAATCAACCTACGTAATTAATGATTTATGTTAGTCACAAATAATAATTATAGCAAATTATAGCCATGATGAGTAATTAAGTAGTACTATAAATTTGCTTAACCGCGTAACAAATAAAGTGGTTGGGTCCAAAAGTGACCCACCGAAGCCCATGTATGCAAAAAGACAGAAATCCAGAAACAAAAAAAGGAAAGTGGCGAATCGGTGTTCATCCATCACCCCAGCAGCAACCTCACTTCCGATCTCTATCTTCAACACAAACAAAATTTTTGAATTTGAGCGACTCACTTCTTCAACTGAAAAGTCGTGTATCTTTTCCAAATCCAGGTAAGGTCGCTGAATGGAAGCATTTAAAGCTTGAAAAGTCCCCTCCTCACCCTTTGTTTCTTTATCCTCGAGCTCAGAAAAGTTAATACCGGATCTAGAGCATCAGGTAAGCCGACATTTCAAGAGAATTGCTTCAGCAGAAAAATGCTTTCTTCTTCATAGGTCGTTTGCGCTACCTGTGTTTTCAGTGAAGCTTGTATAGTGTATTGTGTCATGACTTTGAAATCTATTTTGACACCTTGTAATTCTCATGTTTGGATAATCGCCTTGGCCCTCTGTGGTTACAGTATGAAATTGTTTGTTGTTAATACCTGCAATGAAGATATTCCATTCTCTGTACGTGTGCAACACCTCCACTGTATGCTCTCTCACCATCCCTTGGATTCTCCTTATATCAACTACAATAGCCCAAGGAATTTCCCAAATCCCATCTATGATCTTCTTACCAATAAGTGAATCTGGAAGCAAATTATTGGTGATGCAATATTCTAAGCCTTGTTCACTTATGCATACATGAAATCCCCTAAGTGATTTCTAATACAAAATGCAGAGACACCGAAGTCCATATTATCCTTGTAAGCACCATCACTGTTGCATTTAAATTTACCTTCCTCGGGGAGCTTCCAATTAACAATTTTGCTAGAGATTAGTGGACTGTAATTATCAAATGCTTTCACAATCAACGGCCAAAACATAGGAACTTTATCTAGCCAGGAATATCTGTATGCTGCCAACAGATGTAGATTCCTATTAGTTTCAGCAATCATAGAGAACTTAGACATTTTCCCTCCATGTGTAATTTTATTCCTTCTTTTCCAAATTTGCCATATTATGAACACAGGAACAGCTCTGAATAAAGGCTTAAGCTTTGGTACAGCCTTTAGGGTTCTTTTGATACTTGTTACCAGTTCAACCGAGCAATGGCGAGAAGCAACAACGGAATTTCAGGCACAATTGATCTAACCGGCAATCTTTCGCCGGAGAAGGTGGTGGAACTCACCGGAAAAGTGCACCAGCTGCCGTGCTGTATCAAGTTCAATGGTCCATCTGATGTTTCACAGTACTTCAAACCCAAATCCACCGGTATAATTATTCTATTTATGCAAGTCAAGTTCATACTCTACTTGAATTTTTGGTTTTGGGTATTAAAAACGTAGTTTTTGAAAGAACTTTGCTTTTATTTATTTAATCACTGTTTGAATTTGTGAATGAAATGAAGGTGTAATTGTTGATGGGTTAAGTGTGGAGGAAGCTCATTTTAGAGGAAGGAAGCTTCAGGGTACTACTGTTGTAATTCCTCATGGCTATTCTGGTAAACTAATTTATTTTCTTTTAATAATGGTGTTGGATGGGCTTGTCTATTACTTCCTCTGTTTTAATTTGTTTGTTTGGTTTTGACTTGACACGAAATTTGAGAATGTAAATAAGTTTCTTGACTACGTCAAGTGAGATAATCTTCAACAGAATTAAGTTTGATAGTCACCAAATTAGTGATACTAGGTACGGTGAAAGCCGCGGCAGAGTGGAAGGGAGATGGAACTGTTGGTTCTATTGTTCCACTGCAAGGTGGGAGCGAAGGTAGGCCAATCTGGCCTATAGAAGAACCTAGCAGAATGCTTGGCCCAACAGTGTGGAGAGGAAGAGAATGAGAAAAAGAAGGCAAAGGAGGAATTGAAAAGGATGAAGTAGACGATCCCGACAAAACAACAAATTTAGATTGAGTAGGTATAATATCTGTTGTAGAAGAAGGAAGCGAGACATCTGAAGAAGAGGAAACAAGTGGTACGAAGTGATAAAAGGCTAAATAAGCCGCTGGTCCATCTCTATTTATATATACATAATGAATAGAAAGGGGATATTGGTAAGGGTAATAGGTAACCTAGTACAACACAAAAGGAAAGTAGGATAAATAAATTGAAATGGAGGGAGTAAAATAATATTGTGCAAACAGTATGGTCAGAAATTAAGCAAAGGGGACCATAATTCAAAGCTAAATACTCGGATCCCAAGTGATGGATCAAAGTCTCAATACTTGCTGCTTGGATAATAACCATCAATGACTACATTGTGCTCTTGGTGAGTGGCTGCACATACAACTGTGCTTTATATGCTGTAGGACTGAGGAAACACTGTTATGTTGATATTATTTCCCATCCAGCATGATTGATTTTTGGAGGCTTCATAACTGGATGGCTCAAACACCGATTGTTATGAACTTTATGAGAATCACATGTCAAAAGATAGTTGATGAGGTGGCAGAGCCTAATACCATGTAATCTCAGTGAAATCCTGTATAAATGGCACGTGATTGAATTCTCACACCTGCAGCTAGGATTATAATCGCGTGATTTTCTAATTTTTCTTTTGGTGTGTGGGGTTGAGGGAGGGGCAAGGCGAAGGGGAACAACTAGACTGGTGAACTGTTTGCTTGTTTCATCTTTCAAGAGTTTATCCAAGCTAGTTTACATGGATTGTAGTTTGGCTTCCAACTTTTGATGATTTAACAGAAATTTTGGTTAAGCTTTTGGTTTCATTAGACACTTATGTCAATCTTGGAACAATTGTCTGGAATGAAAATGTCCAGACGAATAAAGATAAATGTGTTTGGAATGATTAGTCTATTGTCTTACAGCTTTTGTATTGGACTGGAAGTACTAGTCTCTCCATCCCGATTTTGATAGCTCAATTCTGAGATACGTAATTCTAAATATGTATCATCACATGTATTGCTGTTTCCAGTTGTATTGTCTTTTTCTGTTTTTTGTTTCTTGAACTTCATAGAGTAAAATTACTTACTTCACCTATCTGCCACCTAAAGTCTTACGATTATTGTAGTTCAAATTTATATTGGGACTTCTTAATCTACTTAACTTTGTGTTATTTGAAACTATTTTTCTTGCTTCTTCAGGGTTTGTCTTGGGAAAGAAAATGCCTGATGAGAAAAGAAAAAGGTCCGAGGAAGATTCAAGTTGCTGGGAGATGAAGGCAAAGTTCCAAAACATTACATTTTGGAACCATGATTCTCTTCCCTCAGAAAATGATGCTTCCTTGCGTGCCTTCCACCTATTTTCTGTTGCAACAGCAGTATGTTTCTTCTTGATCCTAGTTATCTGGAGATGCCTTTCCTGCTATTTATCTGTTTGATTTTCTGTTAAGTTGCTAAAGCAAGTGTTCATATGAAAGCTGCTCCTTAGACAACAATAGTTTCTACTGACTATGGTACCTGCTTTGACATGACACCCTGGCTGCCTAAAATGTTTTTCAGATTGTGGCTTTCATGACCAAAAATGAATCATCGAGTCAGCTATTTTACCTCTCCAAAGTTTGACTACTTTTTTAATCTATCTTACTTGGTTTTGTTGGGAGGAGTATCTGTTATGAACCAAGTCCAGCCCAATGTGGATACCAGGGTCGCAAAAGTAGTTATTGGGTTGACAAGAGCTATTGGACCTAGAACAAGCAATAGCGTCAGGTTAATTTTGGATCCGGGTTGAGAAGTGGGCATGGGAACGGTTCCATCAAAAAGGGTAGTGGTATGTGATTCAAGGATTATGCAAATTGTTGAGTAAAGAGTCTGATTCTCTCATCTCCATTCTTAGTCGAGCTTCTCATCCCCTTCTATCTATCTCTATATTTTCTGATCTTCTTCCCCTTCGGTTAACCTTCTCAGTTTAGATTTAAGGACGTTAGTTGTTATTAGCTTGTTGTTTCCATTTCTCAATTGTATTTTGTGTTCTTCAGCGATTATAATACATATCATTGTTGTGTTGGTAACTTGAGTTGTTACAGTATCAAATAAGCACCAGTAGTCTCAAATCTGCGACCAACTATTTGGCTAATTTTGGTTCTCTTTAGTTGTCTTTCCTCTGATAAATGCTTATGAACGCTAATGTATATAGAGGAAGTCAATGTAGGAGCTGCAATTAAAATGGTCTGGATGCATTTTTATGGACTCTTTATCATTGTTACATGCGCATTTATGCTGCTTTGAGTACCTAGCGATGTAGTCTTCCGTTGAGCCTATATTAAACTTGTGTTTCATCAATGCAGCTGCACCAACCAGTCAGTCTTGAAGACCTGGAAGCTGCATCAATCGATCAAGAATTAGAGCTATAAATTGGCAATATGAGGAGATAACCTCCACAATGAGCAGTACATTTCGAGCTTGTTTATGCTCTTTGCCAGTTTATGGAAAGTGCTCTTCATTATATATCTATTATATCAGGACTCCATTTATCATGTGTCTAACATGTACACGCGATAACATATTAACACATGTATTTTTCGTATATCTCAAAATATTCCCTTCGTTACTGTAAGATTGTACATTCTCGAGGTATAGTCATAGATTTATACCCATTTTATGTGACGTAACAAGCAGTACCTGGTTTTCTTACTTAGTTTTAAGTGTTCGGTAAGTAGACTAGACAAAAAATGTTTGTACACCAGTATATTCAAATATGCTATGAAGGATGGTGTTGTGAGGATGTAGGATATAAGGGATGAGGTCCTGTGTTAAGAGTGTAGGGAGCAGACTACCAATGTGAGTGTGAATGTCACTAGGGAAGTAATTATTCTTATTTTTAAGAACCAAAATATTTTTCAAAACATTTTGACCAACCAAATATAACGATATTAGAAAACTAGAATATGGTTTCCTAAGCACACCCTATGTGTATATAAGAAAAATATGGGTTTCCAGCATTTACTCATATTTAGGGAGCAAAATAGAGTGACGAACCAGTTGGCTAAATGGTACATTGTTAAGTTTTTAATAGGCCAAGATTTTGGGTATTTTTTTCAGTGATTGCAGCATATGCAATTTGGGCAGATACTATAGGGAACTATGTTTACAGAAATTGCAGTTTGTAATAGTACTCATTAATAGATTACTAGATTTGTTTGGTTATGTCAAATCGAAATGCTATACTCCCTCATTTATCATTTATTTTTAATTATACAAATATTTATGACTTATTTTAGACCTCGAGTTTGAATAGATTTCCTATAATTCTTAAGCTTTGTGCCTAGTCAACATAAATTGGGACAGAAATTGGTTATTTTAATGAGCAAAACAATTCCTTATCAAACAAGCTGGAATAGCTCAGTTGGTTAGAGCGTGTGGCTGTTAACCACAAGGTCGGAGGTTCAAGCCCTCCTTCTAGCGTCCAAATTATCATTTTTATTTTAGTTTTTTACATAATTTATTTGATTTTAAATCTTAATTTATGTTTGATAGACTCTCTTGGCTCAAATAAAATATTTTAAAGTAGTTTTTTTTTTTTTAAAGAAATAAAGTAGATATGTTGATTGATAAGAAAAACATTACATAACATTCAGAAAAGAAAACAATAAATATATAATCAAAGCACAAAAAATACAGATGATTAATAAATCGAAGTAGCAATGATATGAATAATATTATAAGAACTAACAGTAAATATGAAGGCATCATGAAGTATTTGGTGTTCTATGTCAAATAACAAAGTGCATCAACTTTTGCTTTCATGAACACGTCTTTATTAATCATCAGTGTGTTCTCTAGAATTATCATCATTAAATCACTAATCTAAATATTGTTCTTGTGTTCATTGAACAATATCTAATATTGTTAAGCAACTCCATATTCTTTTTTGTTCGTTATTAAAAAACATTACCTTTAATGCAACTAATTTAATAAGAGGAATTTTGGCCCTTTAATTTGGTCAAATTTAACTTAGGCCCTTCACTATATTATGCTCTCTGTCGGCTTAGTCATAAAATTGATTATTTACCTCCTGTGACCAAATCGGATTCCATAATTATAAGTAAACATAATTAAAGCAAAAAAGTGAATTTTTAAAAACCATTACGTATAGGATTAAGTAGAAAAGTCAAATTTGGACTACATATTAATTAACTCGAGGTAACTAGAATCAATTACAAAAACAAAGGACGATTCTAGTTTTACGCATTCAATTTTTGATTAATTATAGTATATTAATGAGTTTTTTTTAGTACAAATTATTTGAGATTTTGAGTAAAAGCTATTGGTTTCGGTCAAACTCGTATCCAACTGGCTACTAGCTCCGCTCATAGACTCTAATTAGTTCATATTTGCATGGAGTAATCCAATAATGAATAACTAAAATATTTCCTTAAAAAATCATAAAATTTTCACGAAATATCTTATTTGGACAGTACTATTTACCAGATACGCAATATGACTAAAGTTTCAGACATTCATTTTTGTTCAACGATAACTTAGGTCTTAGCTATGGCCTTAGGTCATCTATCATGTGACGATATTCCTTTTGGCCTTTTACGTATTACTTTTCTTCTGGCATTATACTTATGTTCGAGTTTATGTTTCTCTTTTAAAAAAATTTGATAGTGTTATTTTCAATGCTCGCAGGGTTATATAGTTTAACCGAAAGCTCTTAATATTGTTTGGAGAAACGATAGACGCTTTTGGAAGTTACTCAAATACGAGTAAGAATTAATTGGTGTACAAAATCTAAGTTGTAGAAATTAAATGTGTGCTACTACCTTACAAGTAAAGTGGCTGACATTGTTATTAAATATAATTAAATTACAGAAAAAATGGTGCAGAAATTATACAAATAAATTGGCTGGAGGTGGTTGATTGCATCGACAATATTAATGTAGCGAAGAAAACATCATTCGATGTTGGATTTACGGTGTCACTAATTACTGATGCGTTCGGTTGAAGTGATTCACCAGTTTATCTTATGGCGAAATAGGGAGATAATCAAGTGAGATTAATGGCAAAAAATGATATCAAAAACTATTACGATAACAAAAGGAAATGGGAACAATACCGATAAAATTTATTTTGGATTGTTTGAAGTTTGGAACAAAAAATGGAAAGGAGATCTCAAAATTCATTCTATAAACTTGACAGAGATTTAGCTGTACTACAAGAAAATTGCAAGACAAAAATAATTAGTCGATTGTTGTCATATCATGAATGAAACTCGTATGTTGAACTCAATTATAACTTTAATTAAGTTGACTTACGTTTGTTCTTTTATTTGTTTCAAGTTTTTCCTCTTTTTTCCCCTCCTAATAACTATATTACATATTTTCAATTTAACTAGTTTCACTGGAAAAAGTTTAAAATACTCATCGCAACAAATAAATGATTTTATGATAATAATATAATTGTTAGTAGCAATAATATAATATGTGTATTTATAACCAACACTTAATGTTGTTAAAGACTTTAGCAACTTTGAATACAATGATATTAATTATGAATACAATGTTGTTAATTATGAAAATTATACCAAAAATATTGTAAATTAACGTAATTAATAATTTAAAATATTTAAGAGAAATTTGAAAAAAAAAATTAAAAATTATAATTTTCTTGTGTGTCCTCTAAGTAATTTACCCCTCGTTAATTTCAGAATTCTAGTGAATTCAAATATATATGGCGGAACAATTTACACACTAGACACTTGATTCAGTGGTTCAATTTGCATCACTACACCCCCCTCAATAACTACGAAATACTCATTGTTATGCAAAACATAATCATCTTAGATGTTTTAAATACCCTAAAACCCATTTCATTGTCATCTAGTGAATTTAGTCAAAACTATTTGTTTATCGACGTAATTTACTTATTGGCCAAGTAATATTATATATACAATGTACAATTCACTAATTAGGTACGTCAAACCTCCCAACACTCTAGTATAATTCAATTGAGACTTAATTTGACCATTAATCTTTACAAAAATATATAATATGAATTAATTAAAATTCTTGCGACTTTAAAATTCAAATATTTAATATTTTTAAATATTGCATTGACATAATGAAATTGAGACAAAACTAGACTACTCCACTGTTCTTGTATTCATTGAACAATCATATATACTTGCTTTGCTTTGGAATATAAAAGGAAATCCACATTCATTGTTTGCGTTATTTAAACATTACTTTAATGCAACTAATTTAATAGGAGGAATTTTGACCCTTTTTGGTCAAACCAATTAATTACTACTCCCTCCGTCCCATCGTCCCATTTTATATGTCATCCCTTTCTATAAATAGCTGGACCACAATATTTGTCATTTTATAAAAATTATGCATAAATTACCATATTTTGCCTATTATACCCTTGACAGAGTAGTTAATTAATTTTGAAAATGTACTCATCATTTATTATAAAGTTGACTTAAAAAAACATTAAATAAGGATTGAAGAGTAAAGTTACATCATTTCTTAATACAAGTGCAAAGTAAAAAGATGACATATATAATTAAGCAATGAAAACTATATAATATAGTACTCTAATATTCTTACCGCGTCATGAGAATATTTATTCGAGATTTATCAATTTGGAATCAATCTCTATCTTCATGCATTCAACTTTTGACAACTAATTATAGTTGGGATGTCGACTTTGGAGTATACTTTTTTCCTGTCCAATCATCTTTGATGTTCAAAATAGGGACACGATGTGCATATATTCTATCTTCCTGAAAATTCGTTTGTGGACATTCTTTAGCTTAAATGCGTAAGGTCTTACGTGTCATGACTTGATTCCATTTCCTCCTTTAGGTTAGTGCATGCATGCATGGATTTTTTTCTATTTTTATATATATCTGATTTTTGTAGCCCAAAATATTACAAGGCACTCAAATCTCCACATTCTTTATAATTTAACTTATATAGCAAATATTAAATGGGTTCAAAATCTCTTCACTATCAAGGCAATCACACTTTCTCTAAAACAGAAAAGGTGCAGCAAATTTCATGCATTAATTTCTTCCAATATCTATATATAACAATTCTTGTTTCTCCCATTATACTTAGTTATGTTCGAGTTTATGTTTTTTTTTAAAGTGTTTATTTTGTTGTTTGTAGGGTTATATAATTTATCCGAAAGCTCTTAATATTGTTTGGGGAAATGATAAACGCTTTTGGAAGTTATCCAAATACGAGTAAGAATTAATTGGTGTACCAAATCTAAGTTATAGAAATTAAGTATGTGTTACTACATATATACTACTTTACAATTGTAAATTGACTGACATTGTTATTAAATATATTTGAATTACAGAAAAGATTGTGCAGAACTTATACAAGTAAATTGGTTGGAGGTAACTGGCTGCATTGATAATATTAATGTAGCGAAGAAAACGTCATACGACGTTGGATTTACAATGTCACTGATGACTGATGCATTTGGTTGGAGCGATTCACCTGTTTATCTTATGGCTAAATGGGGAGATAATACTCAATGGAGAAAGGTGAACTTGACAAGTGAGATTAATGGCAAAAAGATGATATCAAAAACTATTATGATAACAAAAGGGAAGGGGAACAATGTTGATAAAATTTATTTTGGATTGTATGAAGTTTGGAATAAAAAGTGGAAAGGAGGTCTCAAAATTCATTCTATAAACTTGACAGAGATCTAGAAACTAATTTACTGAGTGAAAAGGCTAGCAGTATTACAAAAATGTTGTAAAATAGAAATACGTCGATTGTTGTTATTCCGTAAATCAAAATTTAAAAGAAGGGAAAGCTCAAGTTAAAGATCTTATTTTTGTTCATGTATTTTGGAAGTGTGTTTTCTTAAATAAATTTGTGTTTTGTATTTTTAGAAGTGTGTTTTCTTAAATAAATTTGTGTTTTGTATTTTAGAAGTGTGTTTTCTTAAATAAATTTGTGTTTTTGTATTTTTAGAAGAGTGTTTTCTTAAATAAATTTGTATTCTGTATTTTAGAAGTGTGTTTTCTTAAATAAATTTGTGTTTTGTATTTTTATTGCTCGCATCATGAATGAACTGTAATTCCCAGTCATATATGCTTCTT
>JAJOOR010018962.1:0-10680 GCA_036250505.1 Solanum acaule
GGCAATGATGAATCAGACTCTGAAGAAGAGCATGCCTTTTCAAGGGTCCTTGTTGCTCCCAATGGGAGTGTTTACTCACTTGGTGTTCCTCTCTTATCCGATTTTAAGGACACCGGAAAGGCAGTTGTGGAAGAAAGCATTTCCGAAGAGCTGAAGCCTGGCCCTTCGTCGGAGTCACTCTTGTTGGATGCTGAACAGTCCTTTGAGAAGGAGCTCTCATTCTTACGCAAGGCCAAAGAATCCGGTGTGGTTTACCTCCTTGGTCATGGAAATATTAGGGCAAGGAAAAGTTCCTGGTTCATTAAGAAGCTTTTCATAAATTACTTCTATGCTTTCCTTAGAAAGAATTGCAGGAGGGAAATTGCCAATTTGAGTGTACCACACTCGCATTTAATGCAGGTTGGCATGACATATATGGTGTGAGAATTAGCTTTCTGGAAAAGGCCCATACTAATATATTTTGGTGAAAAGGCAGGTTAGTGTCAAATTTTTTGTTGGTCCCCTGTATCAAAGTGATGAGTGCAGTCAAGTGTCCATATGCCTTCGTTGCACACATGACACACCACAGCTGAATTTTCTTGGTCTTATAGCCTGGAAATCTTTGCAGTGATCCAGTTACTGTAATAAACTTATCGCCATAGTCATTTGGGCTTTCATTCTAACACTGCCTCAACCCGTTGACTTTTTCAAAGCCTTTCCATCTGTTGAAGCTAGATGAGCAGGAATAAGTGAAGAACAGACACACAGTGACCGCCAAGATAGATGCAAACTCATAATATTGTAGTTCTTTTCAGTTATTACTTTTGCCCTTAACTTTCATAATTTTCTTATTGAATGACCTTATAAATGTTGATGTAGTTTTCACCGCAGACTAGTTCATTCATCTTAGAGAATTGTTGTCTTGGTCTTTCATTTTTTCTTTTGGTTTTTGTTTGTTTTTCATCTGTGCAAATAGAATGGTAAGCGTTTGTGGTCTTGCAATTTATGAATCTATGGAAATGTGGGACTGGATGTTTGATTTGAACGATCAGCCACAAATGGTTGAAATACATGTGCGGCTGTGCCACACAAAGTCTATTTAGTATTTTCGTGTCATGATAGTTGGAATACTTGACATCAAACTTTCTAGACTGGTCGTTTCTGTACTTGAAAACTCATATCATTTAACTGTTAGAAAGTGATTTAGGACTCATTAGTTTGAATGTTCTGAAAGTTAATCAACCGTTGCTTTTTCTTTGTTTTGGTTATCGATTTCAAAGCTGGTTAAACAGAAACACTCAAGAAACTGAATTGAAGAATAAAAAATAGAGTGAACTTATGAAAATCCAGTTATTCATTAATTTGCAGAAATATTGAATTTACACAAGGAAAAAATCTAACCATTTCCTATCTAGTAGCCACTTACAAAGTGGATGGAAAACTGAATAAAAACATGTGCCACTAACGACCGCAAAAGGGCCACTAACTTTAGAAAGTTAAGCAACTAAAGTTGACTAAGTCTAGCTAGAAAATAGGAAGCACTAAAAGTAAAAAAAAAAATTAGTAAAAATAAAAGTTGGAAAAAAAATGCCAGTTGTCTGACACTCCTCCTTGGCATTTTTGTGACAAACACCGATTCTTTGCCTCAGATCTTCAAACCTTTCCTTTGGCAGTGACTTAGTGAAAATGTCAGCTAGTTGGTTCTCGGATGAACAATGAACAAGCAACACTTCATTAGATTGTTGGACTTCTCTAATAAAATGAAAGTTGATCTTGATATGCTTGGTTCAACCATGAAACACTGGATATTTCAAGATTGAAACTGTTGAACTGTTGTCACACATGATCTTGGTAGCTTTTGTTTGTTCATGGCCCAAGTCCTTCAACATCTTCTTTAGCCAGATTACTTTTTTAACAATAGATGCAACAACTATGTATTGAGCTTCTTCTGTTGATTGAGTTGTAGTTTCTTGTTTCCTAGAGCTCCAACTAAAACAACTTGTCCCCAAACAGAAAAGATATTCAGAGGTGCTTCTAGATTCATCAACTCCGCCACCCCAATCACTATCAGAGTACCTGACCAGGTTCATAGTTACTTCGACAGAGGGAAAAAAGTTCCAAACTTGTTGGTTCCTTTAATATACTTTAACACTCTTTTAGCCGCTGTGAAGTGTGTGTCTCTAGGCGAATGCATGAACCTAGAGAGCAAACTTACAACAAAAAGAATGCCAGGTCTGCTTGCAGTTAGATATAGAAGACTGTCAATTAAGCTTCTATACATACTATCATCCACTTTTTCGAAATCCTCATCCTTGACAAGCTTCACACCAATAGAGATTGGAGTACTCACAGGTTTGCAGTCTTGCATTTTGAACCTATTTAGAATATTCGAAATGTATTTCTGTTCGCATATGAAAATTTCATCATTGGACTGCAACACTTCCATGCCAAGGAAGTACTTCATGACTCCAAGATCAATCATTTCAAAGATTATCACCATTTCATCCTTGAACCTTTGGATTAGTTCAATTTTGCTTCCTGTCACAAGCATGTCATCCACATAAATTGAGAAAATTAAGGACACACCTACAGTGACTATCACATACAAAGTAGCTTCACTTGGACTTCTACTGTAACACCTCGTATCCAAAACAGATCAAAAATGCATATTTTGAGAAGTTCCAGGTGCAACCCACAGTTGCCATCCACGGACCGTAGGTCAGACCACAGCCCGTGGTTCACCACTAAAATCCCTCCCAGACCCAGCTCAAAAAATTAGCTAAGTTTCGACCCACGGACAGACCCACGGTCCGTAGGTTAGACCACGGTCCGTGGTCTGTGTCCGTGGATCAAGACTCCTTTACCCAGCCTCTGACACGAACTACGGTCAACCAGCACGGACCGTCATTCGATGCACAGTCCGTAGGTCTGATCGTAGGTAAGGGTCAGTAGCCAGTTAGATGAAAATTGTGATTGGGTCAACTTCAGATGGTCATAACTCTTAGCACAAAAGTAATTATGTGTCCCATGATCTATGATATGATAGATAATTGAATTCTCTTTCCAACGCCACCGAGTTTTGCTAAAATCCAACCTCCGAGTGAAAAGTTATGCTCGTTTTAGTGAAGCCATGTCAGGCAGACTCGACCTATGACCTCAATCTACAGACCGTGGATTGACCTACGACCCGTAGGTCCAATCCATCGGTCACTCCGACAATAATTAAGTCAGGGGTCTTTTGGTCTTTTCCTATTTCGTTTAACCTCTAAGATACGTCGTTTAGACCTTAAATCATGAGGTTTTAGTCAGTTTAAGCCTAGAAACATAACTAGAACTTACCTAAGTCAAATCATTAATCAAACTTAGAAAAATTAGAACGCTAAAAGGAGAAGAGAAGTCAAGAACCCTAGTTCAAGAACGTAGCAAGGTTCCATCAGTTCCAGCCCCAAATTCCCCGTGGAATTTGTCACCAGGTATGTGGGATTTCACTAGTGGGTTCCTTTCACCCATTAGGTCCCTAGTTTTCAGTCGGTTTCTTGATTCCCTTATTATGACTAGACCTAGGGTTTCTTGAATGTTAGAATTGTTGGGTTCTTAGCTGTTAGAATGATCCAAATCAGATTAGTACGTTAATATTTAGTTTATTGCATGAGTTCTAGAACCCTAGCTATGTATTTCTTTAGTTCTTGAATTACACAGGCTAGGTCAGATATCTCAGTTATTCAGTTATACATGTCTCAGTTATTAATGCATCAATATCAATTTAATTATTGCATTATCAGTTTGCATGTTCAGTTTTGAGCTATCCAGTATTTACAGAAATTCAGTCATAACCAGTTAATCACTTAATCTATTGAGAGTAGCATAATACCGAGTTGGACTAGGGTTCAACGTACCCATATAGTCCCATAACTACTAGCCACGAAGGTTGTAAGTCCCCTCTGTGGGCATCAGTTCAGTGATCACGCCAGCATGCCTCTATACCTCTGGCAGGGTATATTGGGTCCTCTCGATGGGGCGTATACATCGGACTCCACATTTAGCTCATGTGGTTTTATTATCGATTGTTAGTTGTCCCACAGTTCAGTCAGATTCTATTGCATTGACCATTTATCAGTATATCCAGTATTTATTTTTAGCATGTATCAATTGGTCACTACATTCAGTTATCTTAGCATTCAGTATCTATATCATGTTCAGATTATTTCATTGCTTTATTGCTTTGTTCAGTTATATGTTATTTCATCTTTACTCTATCCTGCATGCTCAGTACTTTTCAAGTACTGACGCATACGTGCACTACATCTTCTCGTGATGTAGATTCATGTTCGCAGCATCCAAATCACGCTTAGATCAATTCCCGATCTTCAGTTCAACAGCATTAATGGGGAGTCCTCATTCTTTGAGGACTAGTGACATGTTTATTTTTATCGCTTTTAGTCTTTAGTTTCAGTTTTGCTAGACCTAGTTGGGGCATGTCCTAACATTTCTAGTCAGTTTAGAGGCTTATTTCAGACATAGTTAGATTCAGCTTAGTATTGAGTTAATATCTTCTTTGTATTAAACTCATCAGATTTCATTTATCTCAGTTATAGTATATGGGTATTCCCCATCTTTTCATTTTATTTTGATGATAGCTTCCGCACAGTTTCTATTATTAAGATTATATTTAGTATGCTCATGATCATGCCAGCAGGGTTAGCTTGGGATTACTTGTGGTCCTAGGTCTCGTGTCCGCATCTCGGGGGTAGCTCGGGGCGTGATAAACTTGGTATCAGAGCATTAGGTTTAAGTGTCCTAGGATGTCTGAAAAGCTGCACTAGGTAGAGTCCTTTTTATGGATGTGTAGTGCTCACCATATCTAATGAGGGGAGGCTACAAAATGTTTTAGGAAATCTTCATTTTCTTGTTACTCTTATCGTGCGTAAGGTATGATCTAATTCCATTCTAACTCGACGTTCTACGTTTTAGTGATCATGCCTCCTCGTAAAGCTAATGCCAGGAACGCAAACTCAACTCCTCCAGTTCCAGATCAGGAAGTCTCAAATGTTGAATTCAGGAATGCCATTCAGATATTGCCTCAGAGTGTTGCTAACCAGAACAATCAGTGGGTTTAAGCTCCTGTGAATGCAAATGGTGGATCAGTAGATGGTGGATCAGTAGCAGCAAGGGTCCGTGACTTTGTCAGGATGAATCCGCCTGAGTTCTTAGGATCGCAGACTGGTAAGGATCCCCAGAATTTCTTAGATGAGATCAAGAAGATCTTTGAGGTGATGCAGGTCACTGGGAATGATCGGGTTGAGTTGGCATCTTACCAGCTGAAAGATGTGGCTTATATCTGGTACACTCAGTGGAAAGAGAACAGGGGTACATATGCAACTCCTATTACTTGGGATTGTTTCAGCGAAACCTTTCTGGACAGGTTTTTCCCTATAGAGTTGAGAGAAGCAAGGCCCCAGAAATTTATGAACTTAAGGCAGGGTAACATGACTGTCCAAGAGTATGGGCTCAAGTTTAACCAACTCTCCAGGTATGCTCCTCACATGGCTGCTGATTCCAGGGCTCAGATGAATAAGTTTATGTATGGGGTGTCAGACTTAGTGAAAACAAAGTGTAGGAATGCTATGTTGTTGGGAGACATGAACATCTCTAGGCTCATGAATCATGCTCAGCAGGTTGAGGGTGATAAGCTTAGGGAGCGGGCTAAGGAGACTAAGAAAGCAAGAACAGGTAACTACGAGTATTCCCAACAGAAATCGGGTGGTGGAAATCGCTCACAGTTTCAGCAGAAGTCTTCGACTCCAGCCCCTTCATCAGCTAGTGTTCCATCCCCCAGGTTCTGTAACGCTAAAAAAGGTAGAGCGTCAGGCTCTAAGTCTCAAGGTAGTGTTTCAGGCACCAAAACCTACCCAACTTGCTCGAAATGTAGAAAGAACCATCCGAGTGAGTGCCTTGCAGGTAAGGAAGGATGGTTTGGGTGTGGTCATTCTAGTCATAGATTGAAGGATTGTCCTTCTAGACAAGGTCAAGGAGGAAATAATGGTAGAGCTCAGTCTATAACTTCAGCACACCAGTAGGTCGCCCAACTCAGTAGGGTAACTCATCTGGTACAGGTGGCGGACAGCGCCAGAACAGACTCTATACTCTTCAGGCTCGTCAAGATCAGGAAGATTCTCCTGATGTAGTCACTGGTACGTTACGAGTCTTTGATCTTGATGTTTATGAATTGTTAGATCCAGGGGCTACTTTGTCTTTTGTAACTCCTTATATAGCAGTCCAATTCAGTATTAGCCCAGAAACTCTTTCAGAAGCCTTCTCAGTCTCTACTCCAGTTGGTGACCCAGTTATAACTAGACGGGTATACAGAAATTGCCCTGTCACAGTTTCTCAGAAAGTCACCTCAGCATAACTTGTAGAGTTAGAAATGGTAGACTTCGATATCATTCTAGGCATGGATTGGTTACATTCTTGTTATGCCTCAGTCGATTGTAGAACTAGGATTGTTCGTTTTCAGTTTCCAGACGAACCAATCCTAGAATGGAAGGGTAGTAGCTTAGCGCCTATGGGTCGATTCATTTCTTACCTTAAGGCCAAAAAGATGATCTCTAACGGTTATCTCTATCATCTAGTTTGTGTTAAGGATTCTAGTTTCAAAACTCCAACTCTTGAGTCAGTCCATGTAGTCAATGAGTTTCCAGAAGTGTTTCGAGATGATCTTCCCGGAGTTCCTCCCGAAAGGGAAATCGACTTTGGAATTGATCTCCTTCCAGATACCCAGCCTATCTCTATTCCTCCTTACAGAATGGCTCCAGATGAGCTTAAGGAATTGAAAGAGCAGTTGAAAGACCTTCTAGATAAGGGTGTCATCAGACCTAGTATTTCGCCATGGGGTGCACCAGTGTTGTTCGTAAAGAAGAAAGACAGTTCACTCAGAATGTGCATTGACTATAGGCATTTGAACAAAGTCACAATCAAGAAAAAGTATCCTATCCCTAGGATTGATGACTTGTTCGACCAACTTCAGGGTGCTAGTCATTTCTCAAAGATAGACCTCAGATCAAGTTATCATCAGCTCAGAGTCAGAGATAGTGACATTCCGAAGACAGCCTTCAGAACTTGGTATGGTCATTACAAATTTGTAGTTATGTCATTTGGACTAACCAATGCTCCTGCAGCTTTCATGGATTTGATGAACAGAGTGTTCAAGCAGTACTTAGACTTGTTCGTTATCGTCTTTATTGATGATATCCTTATTTACTCTAGGAATGAGGAAGAACATGCAAGTCATTTGAGAGTTGTTCTGCAAACTCTCAAAGATCGCCAATTATTTGCAAAATTTAACAAGTGCGTGTTTTGGTTACAATCAGTTGCCTTCTTTGGGCATATTGTGTCTAGTGAAGGAATTCGAGTAGATTCCTAGAAGATAGAAGCAGTGAAACAATGGCCCAGACCTACCTCTGCTACAAATATCAGAAGTTTCTTGGGTTTAGCGGTCTATTACAGACGGTTCGTGAAAGGATTTTCATCCATTGACTAGGTTGACTCAGAAAAAGGTTAAGTTCCAGTGGTCAGATGATTGTGAGAAAAGCTTTGCAGAACTGAAACCTAGGTTGACTACAGCTCCTGTCTTGACTCTACCAGAGGGTTCAGATTCCTATGTGATCTATTGTGATGCATCCAGAGTCGGCCTAGGTTGTGAGTTGATGCAACGAGGTAAGGTTATAGCTTATGCTTCCAGACAACTTAAGGTACATGAGAAGAATTATCCGACTCATGACCTCGAACTTGCAGCAGTGGTGTTTGCACTCAAGATTTAGAGACACTACTTGTATGGTGTTCATGTAGATGTGTTCACAGACCATAAGAGCCTCCAGTATGTATTCACCCAGAAAAAGTTGAATCTTCGCCAGAGAAGGTGGCTTGAGTTCCTCAAAGATTATGATATGAGCGTGCATTGCCATCTGGGTAAGGCGAATGTAATAGCAGATGTTCTTAGCAGATTATCCATGGGTAGTGTAGCATATGTTTAGTAAGAAAGGAAGGATCTAGCAAGGGATGTTCACAGACTTGCTCGCCTAGGAGTTCGTCTTATGAGCATATCAGATGGTGGTGTAACGGTTCAGAATGGGGCAGAATCTTCTTTGGTAGTAGAAGTTAAGGAAAAGCAAGACAGTGATCCAATCTTGCTTGAACTTAAGGGTGCAGTCCACAATCAGAGAGTGGAGGTTTTCTCCCAAGGGGGAGATGGTGTACTCCGCTATCAGGGTAGATTGTGTGTTCCTGATGTGGGTGAATTGAGACAACATATTCTTGCAGAGACCCATAACTCCAGATATTCTATCCATCTAGGCGCCACTAAGATGTACCGCGATCTGCGGGAAGTCTATTGGTGGAATGGTATGATAAGAGATATAGCAGATTTTGTGGCTAAGTGCCCCAATTGCCAGCAAGTCAAGGTAGAACATTAGAAACCAGGAGGTATGACTCAAGAGATTGACATTCCTACTTGGAAGTGGGAAGTGATCAACATGGACTTCATCACAGGTTTACCTCGTACTCGTAAACAGCATGACTCCATTTGGGTGATTATTGATAGGGTTACTAAGTCTTCTCGCTTTTTGGTGGTCAAGACTACAGATTCGGCGGAGGATTATGCCAAGCTTTACATTAATGAGATTGTGAGGTTGCATGGGGTTCCTTTGTCTATCATCTCAGATAGAGGTCCTCAGTTTACCTCTCATTTCTGGATGTCATTTCAGAAAGGTCTTAGTACTCAGGTTAATCTTAGCACATCATTTCATCCACAGACAGATGGTCAGGCAGAGCGTACCATTCAGACCTTAGAGGACATGTTGAGAGCTTGTGTGATCGACTTCAAGGGTAGTTGGGATGATCACCTTTCTCTTATTGAGTTCGCCTACAACAGTAGTTACCATTCCAGCATTTAGATGGCCCCTTATGAGGCATTGTATGGGCATAGATGTAGATCTCTAGTTGGTTGGTTTGAAGTAGGTGAACCAGCCTTGATAGGACCAGATTCAGTCCTTGATGCTATGGAGAAAGTGCAACTCATTAGAAATAGACTTAAGACTGCCCAGAGTTGCCAGAAGTCTTATGCAGATGTGAGAAGAAGGGAACTAGAGTTCCAAGTTGATGATTGGGTTTTCCTGAAAGTGTCACCTATGAAGGGGTGATGAGATTTGGCAAGAAAGGGAAGCTCAGTCCCAGTTATGTAGGCCATTACTGGATCTTGAAAATGATTGGTAAAGTGGCTTATGAGTTAGAGTTTCCAGCAGATTTAGCAGCAGTGCATCCAGTCTTTCACATTTCACTTTTGAAGAAGTGTGTGGGTGATCCAACATCCGTAGTGCCATTAGAGACTGTGGCTGTAAAAGATAGCCTTTCTTATGAGGATATACTAGTTAAGATTCTCGATCGTCAAGTTAGAAGGTTGAGAAACAAAGAAGTCGCTTCAGTCAAGGTTTGGTGAAGGAGTCAGTCCGTAGAGGGAGCTACTTGGGAAGCAAAAACGGCCATGAAAGCCAAGTATCCTGACCTCTTTCCTTTCGATTCTACTCCAGCTTGAGGTAATAGTTCCTCTTCAGTTTTTCAATCAATCATGCGTAAATTCAGTCTTAGAATCATGTTCCTTCAGTTTGTACTTGCATTTTCAGCGTATTTGCATGTTCTTGGAACTCAGTTCAGTCAGAAATTCAGTTCTTAGTGTTTAGTGGTAGGGATTGCAGCTCTTTCCCTCTATTTCAGGTAGTTTAGTCTTCATTCGAGGATGAATGGTCCCAAGGGGGAGATAATGTAACACCTCGTATCCAAAACAGACCAAAAATACAGATTTTGAGAAGTTCCAGGTGCAACCCACGGTTGCCATCCACGGACTATAGGTCAGACCACAGCCCGTGCTGGTGGTCCGTGGTTCACCACTGAAACCCCTCCCAGACCCAGCTCAGAAAATTGGCTAAGTCTCGACCCACGGATAGACCCACGGTCCGTAGGTCAGACCACAGTCCGTGGATCAAGACTCCTTTACCCAGCCTCTGACACGAACTACGGTCAACCAGCACGGACTGTCATTCGATGCACAGTCCGTAGGTCTGACCGTAGGTAAGGGTCAACAGCCAGTTAAATGAAAATTGTAATTGGGTCAACTTCAGATGGTCATAACTCTTAGCACAAAAGTAATTATGTGTCCCATGATCTATGATATGATATATAATTGACTCCTCTTTCCAACGCCATCGAGTTTGCTAAAATCCGACCTCCGAGTGAAAAGTTATGCTCGTTTTAGTGAAGCCATGTCAGGCAGACTCGACCTACGACCTCAATCTACGGACCGTAGATTGACCTACGGCCCGTAGGTCCAATCCGTCGGTCACTCCGACAGCAATTAAGTCAGGGGTCTTTTGGTCTTTTCCTTTTTCGTTTAACCCCTAAGATACGTCGTTTAGACTCTAAATCATGAGGATTTAGTCAGTTTAAGCCTAGAAACATAACTAGAACTTACCTAAGTCAAATCATTAATCAAACTTAGAAAAATTAGAACGCTAAAAGGAGAAGAGAAGTCAAGAACCCTAGTTCAAGAACACAACAAGGTTCCATCAGTTCCAGCCCCGAAATCGAAAGATTTCTCCGTGGAATTCGTCACCAGGTATATGGGATTTCACTAGTGGGTTCCTTTCACCCATT
>JAJOOR010018963.1:0-14220 GCA_036250505.1 Solanum acaule
CCCCCCCCCCCCCCCCCCTCCTCCTTTCTGTTTAAGATTAAAAAGTATCCTTATCCTTTAAACATATTTTCAAATTTAAAAGATTTTTAATTTTTAATTTTTAATTTTAAAAATTTGAACAAATCGTGTTTTATTTTTTTATTTTTACTTTTATATTTTTTAATACTTTAAATTAATTTTGTTAATTCATATAAACTCTATTAATTTTAGAAATTGAAATTCACTTTTATATATATATATATATATATATACACACACACACACTTTTTGAAATTATTTTTTCTAATTCATAGAAACTATGTTTAAAAAGACTTATGGAGTAGTAATTTCGTTCACATGTTTATAATTAGTTAATATTTTTTATTCCTTTAGTGAATACATCTTCTTATTCTTTTTTTGGTTTATGATTAAAAAGTATAATATGGTTGTCGTTATTATAGGAATTTAAAAGCAAAAGGTGGTTACCTATTTTAACAAACCCTGTTTTCATTTTGCTTTTTTTATTTTTATTTTATTTTTGTGATTTTTTTTTTCAAATTTGAAATTAATTTTGTTAAATAATGGAATAATTATTTCAGTAGCATATTAATGATTAGTTGATATTCTTTTGTTCCTTTTCTTAATTTTATCCTTTTCCTTATCCTTTAAAGATATTTTCAGATATAAATATTTTTTAATAATATGATTTTGTAATTTTTTTTTTAGAACAAATCGTGTAAAGTCATTTCATTTTTTTTTTCAAATTTGAAAATAATTTTGTTAATTCAATATAAACTCTACTAATTGTCTTTTATAAAGAGCAGTTATTTCAGTCACATATTTGTAATTAGTTAATATTTTTTGTTCCTTTTCTTAATTTATCTTCTTATTTTTTTCAAATTTAATTTAAGATTAAAAAGTATCCTTATCCTTTGACCAAAAGTATCTTTATCCAATGTGCATGGAGCAGTTATTTCAGTTACATATTTAGTAGTAGTTAATATTTTTTTGTTCCTTTTATGAATTTATCTTTTTATACTTTTTTTTGTTAAAGATTAAAAAGTATTATTATTCTTCAAAGATTTTTTTGGATAATAATAATTCATAGACTTTAAATGTTGTCTTTAATTTGAATTCAATAACTCTAAAATTTTGTAATAATAAGCAAGAAAGTTAGAAAGAATTGTGCTCCTCTTATGCTTTGTCTTGCTTATGCTCTCTTCCACATATGAACTTGTGTTCTTGTTGCTCAATCAATAAAGTTGTTTTACAAACAACGGGACCATTAACATTAACGATCAATTCTTTAAGTATTAATAACTTCAATAAGTTTTTAATAGTGTTTTTTTTATACCCTCCCTAGGAGCTCCCACCCCTTTTGCTCCCTTGGTGACTCGAACTACCTTCGGGTGGAAAGTGAGGGGTGCTTACCTAGAAACTATTCAAAAACACTTATTTGATGCTTCTTTGCATAGTTTATAAAGTTAGTAGCATATGTAAAACTTCATCCCATATAACGTGCAAAATCTCGAAAACTGTTGCAATTCTAAAAATAATAACAAAATATACAAATCGAACTATATATCATAAAATACCATTCATAGAAAAAACAAAAAAGAAGTATGCGGAACTAAAGAGAGTAACTCCATTGTCTTTCCAATTGATTTGTCAATGAATTTTCACTTTTCTCACCTCAAATTACTCCCAAAAAGGCAAAAACAACATCAATTTGTATTCATGATAAAATAATATTCCAATTTTCAAAAATCATAATTTACTTTAGAAATAGAAAATAATTTTTTTCAAATTTCATAATGAAACATGATCAAACGCCCACTAAGAATTCCATCAACCAAGTGTATAGAGAAGGAATGTTGGGACCGCTATTAGCTATTAGCATAAACATGTTATTTTTGTTCATTAAACATTAAAGTTACTTCACAATCCCCACAATAAGAATCAAGTTATACCAATTGAGTAATAATGCAACATGAAGTTGCATGAATTCTTCACGTAACATTTCAATAATAGTTACATGCTTACGACTTTCTCCTTGAAGAAACTCAATTATTGAAGAAATAAACGTAATTTTGAACTTAAAATGGGAGAAATCCAGAAACTACTTACCCAAAAATAAAATCTGTAACTTCAAAATTCCTGTAAAAAAACAACACAAACCAATTAGCAAAAGTTATAAAAATGTGCTATTAATATTGATTGTGTACCCCATAATCAAATATGGAAATCTATGAGAATAATGATTCAAAACATTTTTTGTGGAATATAAGATTATGGATATAAACATGGTTATCAAACTTTATCTACAATTATTATTGATCTAAAAATCGAATTGTTTAGATCTTTACTTGATTTTGACGGTTACACTATCTAATGCTTCCCAAATAATTGTTTTTTGGGAACATTTTTTTTTTTTTTGAATCATTGTGAACATTTTATAAATCAAGATCATTACGCAAAGTAGAACCACTACATCTGCAAAAAAGAATTTTTTTTTTTTTTGGAAAAGTAATTACGGGTAACCCCTAAAACAGAACATCAAATTAAATAGGGAAAGAAGTCTGAAATATATCCGAACTTTGATTGAAATTGTTGTTACGATACCGAACTTTGGAAATGACCTTTTACACCGCTGCACTATTTAATAATGTATTTTAAAGGTATATATGAAGTTATACAAAATAGAAGGCAAACTGATTGAAGAAGATGAAGATCTTGATTATTATTTTTTAATGACCTTTACAAAGACTAATGACCTGTATTTATACAACTTGTTTTTGACTAACTAACTTACCTAACCTTTTGTAACTAACTTCTTGAAAGTCCTTCTAACTAACTTCTTGAAAGTACTTCTAACTAACTTTCAATACTCTCTTTCTTTTTAACTCTCTCAATACTCCCCCTCAAGCTAGATGGTACAAATATGTCTAAGACCCCTAGCTTGGATAGTAGATAGTCATGTTGAGGCTTGTTGAGACCTTTGGTTAGCAAATCAGCTGGCTGATTTTGTGTTGACACATAAGTAATCATGATCAGTCCTTGTTGAAGTTTTTCCCTGATGAAATGACAATCAATCTCAATGTGTTTCGTACGTTCATGATAAACTGGGTTAGAAGCCAATTGAATAGTAGACTTGCTATCACTATATACTTGAACTGGTAACTGAACTTCAGTCTTTAACTCTTTCAACAATCCAACCAACCAAACTAACTCTGCTACAGCAGAAGCTAAGCTTATGTACTCAGCTTCTGCTGAGCTCCTTGACACAATGGTTTGCTTCTTAGCTTTCCAAGAGACCACAGACTATTCAAGTTTAATCACATAGCCTGTAACAGACTTCCTTGTAATAAGGCAGGCTGCCCAATCTGCATCACAATAAGCTGTAATTTCATTACTACACTTACTAGAGAGTAATATACCTTGTCCTGGCTGCCTTTTAATGTATTTAACTACTCTAAGGGCTGCATCCATATGAGATTTCTTTGGTTGATGTAGGAACTGGCTTAAGTTTTGAACACTAAAAGAAATGTCATGTCTTGTCATATTTAAAAATAGCAGCTTCCCAATCAGTTTTTGGTAGGCAGTTTGTTCTGTTAGAGGCTCCTCCTGATTTTTTCCAGTTTGATCATCATATTGTTTTGAAGTTAACTTCACATTTACATCCATAGGTGTTCCAGCAGTCTTTGCTCCTGATAAACCAACTTTAGAAATAAGTTGAAGTGCATACTTCCTTTGATGCATGACGACTCCACTATTTGACCTTACAAACTCTATTCCAAGAAAGAATTTCAACTCTCCTAGATCCTTCATCTTAAAACTTTGTTATAAGGACCTTTTTGTTTCCTCTACTAACTTCAAGCTACTTCTTGTTACTAAGATATCATCAACATACACCAAAATTATTGTAGTTCCTTCAGTGGTCCTTCTTGTAAATAAGGAGTGATCATGTTGACTCTGACTGAAACTAGCTTGTGTAGAACTTCTGCAAAATTTTGGTTCCATTGTCTTGGTGCTTGTTTAAGCCCATACAATGACTTTTCTGGCCTGCATACCTTGTTCTTATTCTCCCCCTGACTGGAAAACCCCTGAGGCATAGACATATATATTTCATCCTCTAAATCACTATTTAGAAATGCATTGTATACATCCATTTGATGTATATGCCACCCCTTTGACACAGCTAAGGATAGTATGGTTCTTACTGTGACCATTTTTACCACAGGGGGAAAGGTTTCTTTATAATCTATACCCTCCTTTTGGCTGTAGCCCATGGCTACAAGCCTTGCTTTGAACCTTTCTACTTTTCCAGTAGACTTGTATTTAATCTTATAAATCCACCAACATCCAATAGCAACCTTCCCTTTAGGCAACTCTACTAGTTTCCAAGTGTTGTTGTCCTGCAATGCCTGGATTTCAGCTTGCATTGCTTCAATCCACTTAGGATCTTTACTGGCCTCAGTAAAGGAAGTAGGTTCTGTTAGCACAGAAGTTGTAGCAACAAAATCTTGATAATGTTTAGACAAGTGATTGTATGCAACACACTCATCTATAGGATACTTCAATTGTGTACCCATATTTAGAGACACAAAATCTTTCATCCAAATTGGTGGGTGAACTCCTCTTGTAGATCTTCTATTCACCACTGGTTGAGAATCATGAGGTATAGAACCATGACCTTGAACTATCTCTTCCACTGTATCTTGTTCACTATTATCAGTCAAATTGTTGTTTACTTCTTTATCACATTGAACTTCTTGTACACACCTATGATCAACCTTTTCTTTGTCAATCATTTCATCATTTATAGGCTTCCATCATGTGTTCAACATGTCATTATCCAAATTATTAACAAATGGACCTTCTCTCCTTTCATCTACAAATGTTATGAAAGGAAAGATTGACTCTTTGAATATCACATCTCTACTCACAAAAAAACTACCGGAGGTCAAATCTAACAAGATATAGCCTTTATGTGTTTCTAAGTATCCCATATGTACTGCAGCCTTTGTTCTAGATGCTAGTTTATCACTCTCAGTTAACACCTTAGCATAGCACAAACAACCTAACACTCTTAGATGAGATATCATTGGCTTACTCCCATACATCCTTTCATATGGAGATTCACCTCCCAGAACTCTGCTAGGCATCCTATTTATAAAGTAAGCAGCTGCAAGAACACATTGACCCCAATATGTTAAAGGAATTTGACCCTGAAACCTTAGAGCCCTAGTTACCTCTAAGAGATGCCTATGCTTCCTTTCAGCAACTCCATTTTGCTGTGGAGTGTAAGGACATGATCTCTGATGAACTATACCTCTTTCCTTAAACAAAGTAGCACACACAGAGTTCATAAATTCAGTTCCATTGTCAGACCTTACCATCCTTACCATTTTATCAAATTGTGTCTTAACAAATCTCAGAAAATAATCTAAAGCTACACACACATCTGCTTTACTTTTTAACAAAAATAACCAAGTCATCCTTGAGAAATCATCAACAACTGTAAGAAAGAACCTATTACCATCAAAAGTTGTTTGTTTGTATGGACCCCACACATCCAAATGAATCAAATAAAATTTTTGACTACTTTTAATACTACTAACTAGAAACACATTCCTGGTTTGTTTTGCACAAGGACAAACTGTACACTCACTTAGCACTTTATTCACTACTTCTGAATTAATAGGAAAAACTTTATTCAAAATATGTGTTGCTCCATGTCCTAGCCTCTTGTGCCATACATTCACTTCTTTTGCTGATAACTGTTATATCTCTGGCTTCTTAACATGTACAGTAAATGACTTGTGCTTTAACTGATCTTGTGTCAAGTTCCTTAGCAGCAAGTATAAGCCATCATCTTCTTTACCAACTTTCATCACCTTGCTAGTGCAAAGCTCCTGAAACACACAAAAATGTGGGAAGAAAGTAACTGAACAATTCAACTCCTTGGTTACCTTACTTACTGATAGTAAATTGTATTTAAACTCTGGTATGTGATACATATTTGTAATCACACTTCTTGGAGATATGTGACATAACCCTGTATGAGACACATATGATACTTTTCTAGTTGGTAAGTATACAGGTTTTGTCTCTTTGATCTTAACAATAGACTCATCAGTAAGCATATCTATATTTGACACTATATGATTTGATGCTCCTGTATCTATGATCCAGGCCTGGTTATTTTCAGAAACCAACAAAGTTTTACCTACAGTATTAGCCTGAGTTTCATGAGCATGAGTTGTATCTTCTGATTTTGACCTACATCCTTGATTCTGCTTTAGCATTTGCAGAATTTGATGATACTGATCTTTAGTGAAATTGCACCCTTGAAACTGATTTGAACATTCCTCTATATTGCTCATATGGTTCTTCACAGGCGCCTTAGTAATATCTCCATAGTTGAAAGGTACTTCATCAGATACATTCTCATAACCACCCTTTCTTGTATTGTTAAATTCATTTCCAACCATGTATGCTCCATTTCCTGTACCGTTACTCACTTTTCTTTTAGACTTGAAATCTGCAGGATACCCAATCAGCTTATAACATTGGTCCTTAGTGTGTCCCTTGCATCTGCAAAAGTCACACACAACTAAAAAATTCTTCTTGAATTTGTTAAACCCTTGTGCACTAGGACCTCCTCCAGTTCTTGAACACATTGCCAAATGATGCACTCCAGAACCACTTATAGAACTTAACCCTATACTCGACCTACTAGATGTCATATTTTGACATTCATCACTTACTATCATAGCATATGCTTGATTCACTGGAAGAATGGGACTCATCAATAAGATATGACTTCTAGCCTGTCCAAACGACTCATTCAGTCCCATCAAGAACTGATACAACTTTTGTCTATTTAGATGATCCACAAACCCTTTTGCTTTTTCACAATTACATCCAGGAGGTGGCACCAAGGCCTCAAATTCATCCCACGGGGTTTTAAGCTTTGTAAAATATGCAGACACAGAATCAGTGCCTTGTTTGTAATGTTGTTATTTCTTTGTGTAGACTGAAGGTTCTTGATCCATCTAACTGATCAAATCTTTCTTTTAAGTCATTCAACACACTCTGAGCTGATGATGCAAATGCAACTCCTCCTAACAAGCTTTTAGACACTGAATTTAGAAGCCATGAGAGAACAATGGCATTAACCCTCTCCCATTGAACTCTTAGTTCTACACTCACATCATCTTGTTTACAAGATCCATTTACCAAACCAATTTTGTTTCTTCCAAGTAATGCCAACTTAATTGACCTACTCCACAAGGCATAGTTCTCGATTTCTATAAGTTGGAATGAGATCAGATTCACGCCGCTGATATTAGCAGGACTCAAGAACAAAGGATGATTATAATCAACCCCTTGACTCATCGACATAGCTGGAATGGAGCTTGGATTTCCAGAAATTCCACCAACACTACTGGTTCCAGTAGTCTGTTCACCAGTTGCCCCTTCAGTCATGCTTGTAATCTTCTTTCTTCTTCAAATTGATTTCCGGAAGCTAAACATAATTATCAAGATGAACAAAATTCTCTAGATGAAACAAAATTCTCCAAATTCTGATCTTCAGATGTAATACACAAATGACTTCTTTAAACTTTTAACCTTGCTCTGATACCATGAAGTTATACAAAATAGAAGGCAAACTGATTGAAGAAGATGAAGATCTTAATTATTATTTTTTAATGACCTTTACAAAGACTAATTACCTGTATTTATACAACTTGTTTTTGACTAACTAACTTACCTAACCTTTTGTAACTAACTTCTTGGAAGTCCTTCTAACTAACTTCTTGAAAGTACTTCTAACTAACTTTCAATACTCTCTTTCTATTTAACTCTCTCAATAATATATGTGCGAAATATATATCATATTATTATCCAAGAGATCCCTACCTAGCCTTTGCTTTTAGGGATAAAGCCCCCCATAACTACTTCCTTTCTGAGGGAAGACGCGTAGATCGATACAGGACCCACCCAGTCCTGCCTTTAGGAAGGAATGCAGGAAAGGAAAGCACTTGGAAGAGGCCGGACTTTGGCTTTAGGAAGAAAGCCCGACTTCGAAGCTCAGCTTAGCCCAGGACTTGGGAATAGAGCAAAGGAAAGGCGCCCTGGATCGAGAGATGCCCTCACGAACATCATAAATATTGCATAATTATAAATAGTAATGTGTCCACGTGGCACATATATACCTTTAAAATACACTATTAAATAGTGCTGGGGTAAAAGATCCTCCGTAAAGTTTGGTATCAATTTCAGTTAAAGTTAGAGTATTTTTCAGACCCTTTACCCAAATATATAAAATTTCTCAAAATCTAAAGTCGAAAGTCATACTGGAATCATCGCCTGCCATAATCGTTGCTTTTGTTTATTTACTTTGTTTCTTCCCACTCGTTTATTTCCTACTTAGCTATCATCAGGAAAACATAAAATAATTGAAGTACAATTTGCAAAATAGAAGGGACAAAACACAGGAAGTAGAAGTAGAAAGAAAAAAGAATTGATACTTACGAAAGTAGGCCAAAGAAATTTAATTTTACGGATCTCTTTTCAAACCAAAATAAATTATAACTGAAAGGGAGAAGAATTGAAAGTATATCTGCTTTTCACTTCTTCTTTGTTCAGAAGTTTTAAAACTGACAACCACCTTTTTGGTGGAGAACGTGAAACTCATGTTTTTAAATATTGATTTAAAAACTGTTTTAAAAATCTTAAATCGTATTTTTAATTTAATATAATATAAATTTAAAAATTGATTTTATTATTATCAAAAAGTATTTTATTTTAAAATAATTATTAGACTTGTCATATGAAGATGATACAAAATATTAAATACGTATCAATAATCAAAATTATTATATACATATCATCAATCAAAATTTTAGAAGCAATGAAATCATGAAAATTTGTGCGAAAAAAGTTACCGTATTTAGGTTAACTTTTTAAATATTTAAAATTTTATGTATATCCATTAAAAATAGTTTTACAGTTAAATAGTCCTAATTATTATCTATATTTTTTTGCTATAAATAAGGAGGTTGCGGAAAAATGGTTTAAAATACCATTCCATAAAATAAGGGATCACATACGTTTCCCTACAGGTTAGAAACTGCTTTAAAGTCATTTAAAAATAAAATAATAATTTATTATTTAATCCTATTACATTTAATTTTGATAATTTAATTATTTAAAAAGTCTGATTTTTGTGATACTGACACGTAATCGCTATCACCTCTCCTATTATAGATATATAGATAGATGTAAATTTTCATTTTTTAAAAAACAATCAAAACTAATTCAAATAAAATATTATTGGTATTTAAAAATGTAAAATCAAATCCAAATAAAATGGATTAATTTAATCAATTTGGTTCAATTTTTGATTCAAAAAAAATATATCTAAGATCTCCATATACAACATATTTTCTTGAGAAATAAATACTTTAAAATCTGGTCAATGTTGTCAATCTTACACTCTTGGCTTGGCAATAAGTAAAATGGAAGTTGATATTTGAAGATTAGGTTGAACAAACGTTTCATCTTAATGGCCTGAATGCAGAAATTGACATGATCATCCCGCTCCCAAAAAATCACAAGGCTTCGGATTTTTGTTTGTATGTGATTTTTGTTTTACACATTTTTAAATTCGTATTTTGATGAATTGGCTTCAAAAGGTGACGATTTGTCAAACTGAGACAGCCGCCGCCCAACACCTAGCCTCAACCTTACCAATCAATCAGACGTGGCCAATATGGCCGCCGGCCAGTCGTCTGGAATTGGTCCGACAATACCACTCAACTCAAATACCGTGTTCCCAATTCTTCAACTTCCTAATGCCCCTAATCTAATGAATTTACCCACTAAGAATCCCTTGATGGATAACATGATTACAACTATGAGTAAGACGACTAATCTTGGAGGTGAATAATATGCTGATCTACTGAAAGTTACTCGTGATCATGGTACAAGACCACCCACTGTGGAACCGATTCCCCTGAAGTCAGTATGTTTTAATAATGGTGTTCCAAGAGTAGTGTGGACTAAAGAGGAGGTTAACATAATGAATACAATAGAGAATCTTCAATACGCAGTTGTTGGAAAATTTTCGTACGGATGGCCAGAGATTGAGGAGCTTCGAATTGAGATCCCGAAACAGTGTAATATCAAAGGAGATTGTAAAATTGGACTGCTTAGAAGTAGACATATATTAATGAGGTTTAGTCGACAGGAGGACTTCATTAATATGATGGCTAAACCAAGTTACTACATCTTATCAAAGGATGGGTATTCATATATGATGAGACCTCTAATATATGATGCAAAATTCAATATAGAAGAGGAAACAACTCAGGCGATGGCATGGATATCCTTTCCGGATTTAAAACCAACATATTTTGTTAAGGAATCCTTATTCTCTCTAGCATCAGCCATAGGGAAACCTATACATCTAGATATGGCCACTATAAATAAGACTCGACCTAGTTGTGCTAGGGTCAAGGTGCAAGTGGACCCGCTTGCTGAATTACCTAAAGTCATAGACTTAGAAGTGATTAATGAAGAAACGAATACATCCAGGGTGGAGAGAATCAAAATTCGATATGACATGGTTCCAAAGTATTGCAAGCAATGTAAATTACAAGGACATAAATAATCTGAGTGTAGGGTTCTACATCCTAAACTCCGCAAACCTAAAGCAACAAAGGAAGAGGAAGAAGTCACAAAAGTACCTGATTATCAGAATGAGGGTCTTGTGATAGGAGTGGGCAGACAACTTAAAAAATGGCACCCAACAAATCGTATTCTTACCATAGAAAAACAGGGGGTGAACAAGGAGGGGAAGACAGAGTTAAGCACTGATAACTCCTTTGCTGCCCTTACGAATGAGGATACAAATATGGAAATGCAGGAGAAGGGAAAATCAAAGAATGAAAGTGTAAAAAACAAAGATAAAGCTACAAAACAATATTTGAATACTAAATAATGGGGTTTACATTCATTTACAAGGATCAATAATAATGATAACACCAATGAAGAGGAATCTGAGAACAATATCCAGCTAAGTACTCTCACACCGAGAAAGGAGATTGACAAGCAACTAACTTCAGGGAAGAGTCCCGCAAGCAATGATAATGGAAGGAAAGAGCCAGATAACCATTCTTTTGAAGTTTGTAACCAATTTGATGCAGGCTTACCTGAGGAAGTGACGGAAGAGAAGGGATCAGCAGCTATAGTGAAATATAGTGCACATGTAACCACCCAATATCAGATGAATAAGGCTGAAGATGTTAACCAGCAGAACAAGGAATTAACAGTAATGAGGGAACTGACTAATGCTATGCCCCTGCAAATAGTTAGTCCATCTGCAGGAAAGCTTCTAATAACACAAAGTGAACAACAACAAATAATGCGGGAAGGGGAGATGTATGATGTTGAAGGAGCAATAATACCTTCTATGACTATTGGCAAGTCTACCCCATGGATGCTTTGCATGCACTGATCTCTCATCAGAACATTGACATAAATCCTGCAGAGAATTTATTGATACAAACAGAGGACATAGAGGATAAAGAAGAAATGGGGAATGATAGCAATATGCAAATTGTTTGTAGAGAGGCTGGAATATCACCTATGGTGGCTACAAAAATCAGGAAAGGCAAAGGGAAAGACAGTAGTTGTCCTGTACCTACAAGGGTACAGGCAAAGAGGATGGTGAAATCTGGTTCCAAATGAGTTACAAAGCTTTGTTTTGGAACATCAGATCTGTTAATTCTCAACATGCTTTCCATAGAGTCCAAATGTTACATATACATCATAAATTTGCACTGATTGCCTTAATGGAACCATTCCAAGATACAAGGCACATTCAAAAATATAAAAGGAGGCTAGGGATGCAATATGTGAACTACAATGCAAATGGACAGATTTGGGTGTTTGTTAATCATCATATTCATGTTGGTGTCACATCAGATTCTGAGCAACAATTGACACTTCTATTAACCCTAGAGGATGGATCACAAATGCTATCTACTATAGTCTATGCTAAATGCACTGCTGCTGAAAGGTTAAGCCTGTGGGGAGATGTTTATTCCCTAAGCATTAACTTTTCATTACCATGGATGGTTGGTGGGGATTTCAATGTAATCCTTGGAGAGGAAGAAAAGATTGGAGGGTTGCCTGTGTACCCTCAAGAGTATAAAGAGTTTACAGACTGTATTAACTCATGTGATCTGTCAGATATTAAAATCCTTTTACATGGTGGAATGGAAGACTGGATGAGGGGTGTATATTTAAGAGATTGGACAGAGTTGTTGTTAATCAATTGTTACTGGATATCGGTAATACTGGTTTACAACACCTATCCAGAACAAGCTTTGATCACGCTCCCTTATTATTATCTTGTGGGTTTAGTAATGGTCATATTACTAAACCTTTCAAATTCTTGAAGTTTTGGACTCAGAGAGATGACTTTAAAGAGGTAATTGCTCATAACTGGCTTGCTGAAAATGATGGTGATATATTTGTCCAATTAAAACACAAACAGAAAAGGACAAAACTGGCATTATCTAAATGGAGCAGAGAGAAATTTGGAGATATTTTCAAGCAATTGACTATTAGAGAGGAGATTGTAAGGCTTAAAGAAGATTTGTTTCAGCAAGATCCTACTCCTGTCAATAGAGCTATTCTTCAAAAGGCTCATGCAAAATTAAAGCTCTTTATACATTATGAAGAGGAATTTTAGAGGTAAAAAGCTAGTGCTCAATGGTTTGAGGAAGGGGATAGAAACACAAGATTCTTCCACTCTCTAGTAAAAGGGAGAAGGAAGAGGCTGAAGATTAAAAAAATAAAGAAGGTTGATGGATCTTGGGCTGAATCAGATAATGAAATTGGTAATGAAGGGATCTGTTTTTTCAAAGAGCAATTTACTGCAGGGCACACCTCAGAGGATCTATCATTGCTGCAATACATACACCCCTAGATCAATCAGGAAGACAATGATTATCTAATAGCATTACAAAATGAGGATGAGATAAAAAAAGTAGTGTTTGAACTCAATCCTGACAGTGCTTGTGGACCTGATGGCTTTACAGGGTGATAAAAGACATGCTGGGAGTTGAAGGAGGCTACTGGATTTACAAAAGGAGACTTTCCTCTTATATATTTAGGTTGCCCAATTGGCCATGCTAAGAAGAAGAAGGTTTACTACTCAGAGTTGATAAAAAAGATCCAGACTAAACTTCAATTGTGGAAGGGAAAGTTGTTATCATTTGGAGGAAAGGTGGTTCAGATACATCATGTTTTACCGAGTATTCCTATTTACCTACTCTCAGATCCTCCTGTATGTGTGCTACATGATATTCATAAGTTGTTTGCTAAATTTTTATGGAACTTCAAGGAGGTGGGTAAAGCCACTCACTGGATAGCTTGGGATGACATATGACTGCCAAAAAAGGAAGGAGGATTGGGTTTGAGATCCTTATTTGATGTTGCTAAGGCTTTATTTGCAAAGTTGTGGTGGAAGTTTAGAACCTCTAACACACTATGGTCCAACTTTGTGTGGAACAAGTATTGTAAAAGAGATAGACCACAGACAGTGGTATGGAAAGGAGGTTCATAAGTATCAAAGGCTATGATGCAGGCTAGGGACACATTTGATCAAAAAATTTGGTGGGAACCCAAAGAGGGTAATTCTAGTGTTTGGTTTGACAACTGGACACAATTGGGAGTAATTCATCTGCTGCCCAACAATCAGATACACAGCTCCTTGGAATCAATTTTTCAACTTTTCAATGAGGAGGGATGGGATAATGAGATATTGAAGGAGGTTTTCAATGAGCAAGTATGTTCTCAAATACATCATGTGTTTGGGAATATTAAAATTACTGAAGAAAGGGATAAGGCTTGCGGATGCCTTGTGAATCTAGAAAGTTTACTGTTGGAACAACATGGGAGCTATGCAGACAGAGAAAAGATCCTTTATTAGATGTGATGAAGATCTGGGAGAAAGGGCTGCCTTTTAAGGTTTCTTTCATGTTATGGAGGATGTGGTTTGGAAGGATACCTATTGGTGAGGTATTAATCAAAAGAAGAATTGTTGAATCTTGTGAAAGTTGTTGTTGTGTTGCTAATGTTGCATGAAACATTTGTTCATCTGTTCATTGAATGCCCAGATGCTAAGTTTACTTGGAATCTATTCTCAAATGCCGCAGGGCT
>JAJOOR010018964.1:0-13764 GCA_036250505.1 Solanum acaule
TAAAGTTGACCCTTACAACTCACTAGTTCAAATGACTAGTTTCCGGACGTCACGGTCATTTCTCATCATTTCATCAAGTTCTCAACTCCAAACTCACATGTGAGGCTCTAGTTTCACTAGTTCATTTTTAGGGTCGTTACATCCTACCACACTTAGCACATACCTGAGTCTTAGTACCCCCTTGTGCCTTACTACCTTACAAATGTGTAGGTCTAGCTCTGAAGTTCTGAGAATTCTGACTATTGTACTCACATTTTTTCCTTGGTGCAGGTGCACTAGCAGATGATAAAGCAGGTCATTTCTGCTTATGTTGGAAAGAAGACCGGTTCGCATTACTCTTTTGCTGCCCGAATTCATTCCCTGATGTCTTAGCCCACTTATTCTCAAACCCTTCTTTATCCCTCAGCTTATCCTTCTCAACTTGTTGCACATGGATTATCAGCCTTGCTATTCCCATGTCACCTACTAGCATGGCTTCCTTACTTTCCTTATCTGACAGACAAGGCAACCCAACAACGAATAACTCATCCTGCTCTTCATGTCAGCAACCATCTCTTTGCTTCTCTTAGCTCACGAGGAAAGAAACGCCTCATGAAGGCACTCTCGACCATAGGCCAGCTCAAAATCGGTTACGTGTAAGCACGAGTTAGAAAGAGACTTTTATAGAGATACACTCTATCGTACAAAGTGAGTATGAAAGAAGTGAAGAAATTTCCTAAATGTTGCAGCCTCCTAATTATAGATGTGGTGCGCTTCACATCGATAATTAGGACTCTACAGACACGACTTCATAGACTCCCTAAGACTCTTGAACTCTATGCTCTGATACCAAGTTTATCACGCCCCGAGCCTAAACCCTGGACGTGGCCGGCACTCGAAAACTATTGTTGGCCCCAAGCGAACCCTTGGCCTAGCTTACTTACTCAGCGGAAGACTTTACTCAAGCTAAATACTTTTAAAACAAGTAAACTGAACTGCTCAAAATATAACTCAGAATGTATTATAATAACATTCACTGCCAAAGTGGCAACTCAAGTCTCAACTTAATTGGAAAGAAAAAGTAAAGACTCATGAACTAACATCAACTAACTCTGTCTATGAAGCCTCTAAACAACTGAAATGGACGTCAGGACAAGACCCACGACATCCTAATGAACTAAAATACTGAAAGAAATAAAAAGGATCCTCCAGAAAGCTAGGAGGTTCACCAACTGACTCTGAGTGCTCAACCTGATCAACGAGGCGCTGGATGTCGATCCTGGTTACATGCGTCTACATCATAAGACGATGCAAGCCAACTGGCATCAGTACATTGAATATATGAGTATACGAGTTGGAATGATAAACATAGCATAGGCTTGAAAAGATTCTAAAAGAAACACTTGCCTTGGCTCTTCTCAACTCATGAATAACTTAACTCAAAATAAAGCAATGAACACATACAATATATGAAAAGCTTTATAAAATAGTAAAAGAAACTTAGTTCGTTAAAGAAAATACAGTAACAAACTCAATTTTACTTATATAATAAAATAATATAGTTTATATGGGAGTTTCTCTAACCGACAACCACCACTATGAGCCTAAGTGGTGATACACCGTCTTTCCCACGTTGCCAGAACTGTCCTATACTTTGCCGTCATATAGAACACTTAACTTAGTAGATCTACTAGTCTATGCTAAAATAATCTTAAGGAGTCATCTAAAAAGTATGATCCTTTACTACCCATGATGACTACATGGTTTATGGAGACGTGAGTTATCTTAACTCAAGCTCGTCCCCATATCGGTGCTCAATACTACTCTCAAAATATACGTTAGCTCATATGTTTGTAAAACAAACTTCTTTCTTTGATTTGAGATAATTACTCAAAACTTAGCTTAAAAACACTTTTGGAAATCTCAGTTTCCTCTTTACTGAAAAACTAGCTCAAAGGCTCTTTTGGAAATCAAAATTTCCTCTTTACTTGAAAAAAAACTAGCACAAAGGCTCTTTTAGAATTTCTTTTCTTGTTTAAATGTGAAAACATTTAATCTTTGCGAATACATAGTCCCGATATACTCTTTTGAAGAAATGACTTCAATCTTTACTCTTTACATAACTCAAAACTTCAGTCTTAAAACAAAGTTAAAACATTTGTAAAAGACTTTTGAAAACTTTATGAACTTCTCTTGACTTGACTCTTAACTTTCCTTGAATTGAATTATGGATTCAAGGATTGTGATTTGTGATAGGAAGGATCTCATGATGTTTATGAATGATTTTAGATAGCTAAACATGAGAAACAATCAAGAAATCACCGTCTTGGAATAAGTCCGCGGCGCGTAGATGCTTTTAAATAATTGATCACGAAAATTTAATTTTGAAAGAGAGTCCGCTTCCTCTCCGTGATGCAGAGAGAAAATTTTCACCCTGAAGGAACAGGTCCGCGACGCGGACTTGGAACCTATTCCTTGTTCGACTTTTTCCTTCTTCGTTTTCCAGCCCCAATTCGCCTAAACTCGACTATTGTTCTCAAATTCATTTTAGATTCAGATACCCAGTATATGTACTCAAGAACCTAGCTCAAAACAACTCTAAAACTCAACCTAAAGATCTCAGAAACTCCTCAATTCAGCCCAATTCAAGAACGACATTCAAATTCAAGAATATATATCAAGAACATCAACTTTCAAACTCTTTTTAAGACGAATTTCGCTGAAATAAACATGTTTGGCGCATGGGTGAACGACCCAACGTTATGAAAGACTCACATACTTTGTAGGATCAATTCCTTGGCGAAATCCACAACCAAAATCGATCATTCTTGGCGAATCTTGCTTTTCGTCTTCTCCTTTCTCTTTTCTCCAAGCCCTAGCGTGAAACTTCAACTTTTCTAAACTGGCTAAAATTTGATTTTTACCCCAATTAACTCCTAAAAATGAATTAGAATAATTAGGTAAGGAAAAGACTAAATTACCCTTCTAAATCCAGATTAGGCTTTTCTTATTCAAACAGTCCAACTTCCAAATGGCATAACTCACTCATACAAACTCGGAATCGCGCAAACTCAGCGGCGTTGGAAAGTTTATTCCAAGAGATTTCCAACCATATATGGAAATACACCTAACTCATTATGAGCTAGGAGTTATGGCTTATTGAAGTTGACCAAAACTCAACTTATTCTAACTTAACAAAATTTCCAGATTTTCATTCTTTCCAAAAAAAATAATGATTGTTTCCAATTATAAGCTTCTTCCTAGTTATTTCAAATTGCAAGATGTTACATCAACTTTAAGGGATTAAAATTCCTTTATACAGATTTAGAAGAATGCTTAGCATACTTAGATTCAACATAAACTTGACACTTTTATTTATTGCACTCAAAGTTAGACAATACTTCTAAGTTGATCTGTTTTCCTTGCAAGGTTTTGTAATTGACATATCCCAAGTGTTCATGTCACAAACAGTTTGACCCAAGCAAGTAAGAACAAATAAAATTATTGAGTTTGAAAAGCTCTTCGTGAGGTAGCTTTTTCTCACAAATATTTTGTTCCTACTTATAACAATTTTGTCTGATACAAACATTGTTTAGAGTCAACACCTTGTCAAATGTCCTTTGCAGAAGGACCTTTTCATAACTTTCAATTTGACTATTATAGAACTACTCATGAACATAGTTTCATCGGGTCCAATAAAGGCAATATAATTCAAATGCTTCTTTTACAAAACATGACAAATGACTATTCACCACTATTCATGTCTATGCAAATAGTTTTATTTTAATAGACATATCTTTTCATGAAAAATCAACAACATTTTAAATGACAGTTTTTCATAAAAGAACAATTATTTTACTAGTCAATCCATATACCAGTAAAAGAGAAACTCAACGACCACAATATCAAATATACTCCCAAGTATTTTGTGGGTGTAACATAATACAAAAGTACTATCATTGAATTTGATATCTTGTACTCCAAATTTAATTAGACACTAAGTCTAATTTTATCTTTATCATAAGCAAAGAAACCCCACATTTTAAATATGATCTAAAGAATATTTTTCAAGTATTTGAAAATAGTTTTTTCACATATTTTTTTGTCATACTATCAAAATGTCATTGACAATATGAAACCTCTTTTGAAAATATTATTCTACAAAAGAATTATAGTGATTCAATTCCTTTTGACAATCTTTACACAATGTCAAAGTTCATTCCATAGAGGCACAAAATCACAAACTCTAAGTCACTAGTCTTTTTTTCTATCACAATTAGACATACTACTTAGTATTTAGAATACTAGCATTAAAGACAAAAAAAACTGTACAATTTGTTTCTGTTTTAGCAATGAAGTTTATAGAAAATCTAAAGTACAATATTGACTTATTAGGTGAAGTTTTCATATTCTTCAAACCAATTTCATAGTCCAATTTATCCAGAGTAGAAAACTACAGAAGTTTTTAGTCTACAAAAATCAGACACAATCAAATTTCACATGGAGTACAAAACTACAAAAAAAAATTAGTCTCCAAACAAAATTAAACATATTCTTAGATTATCACATAGATATGCTTTTCTTTTCAATAGCCTTCCAACTATAATATTTTGATATACTATCTTATCAAACTAAAATATGCATATCTCATTCTGCAAACTAAAGAATTTTAAAGGCAACACTATTTGCTAAGGAAAATTCATTCAAAAACATATGGTTGGCAGATCTTTTTCCAAAGTCATACATGATAAATATCAAAAGAGTTAACTTTTAGAAACTATTTTTCTCCTTAGATAAATAATAAGAAGGTTACCGATGTAATCTTTAACCGGAATACCACCAATTTTTCTGGTACATTCTCACTTCGACCTTGCTAAACAAGGCACCGAATTCTGGAAAAGTAGTGCATTAATCTTCTACTTCCATGATTTGTTTTCCTCAATCAGTAGAATACAAGAAATATCAACAATATAATAATTTTCTTGAGATTGTTGTTCATCCTGTATTTCTAAGATACTTAGAACAAAATTTTGAAGAACTTGGTAAGAAATAACAAAGTTTAAAGAGTATTTTCAAAACTAGAAAATTAAAACAAGTAGAGAAAATTAAATCAGAAACAGATTAGAAACAATATACAAAATATTTTTCTCAAAGAAGAAAATCGAGCCCACTAAATGCACAATGCTCCCTTAAGGAAATTACTCCCCTCAAGTACTCGAGGTTAATGGAATATATCCTCCCAGGATAGAACGATATTGCTCCCCGGTGTATCGGTACCTAAAACTATAGTGTCAGCGAACCATTCAATGGCAGTAAAGTACACTTAGAATACTAGATTTAGTATTAGTAGAAGTTGTCTAGAAAATTGGTTCCTTAAAATGAGAGGAAATCCCTCTATTTATTGACAACAAAGGGTAGTGTGAAATGGTGCTCATTGTGCCTTACCGGAAAGGTCAGAACCTTTGGAAAAATTACAATCTTCTGGAAAGGTCACAACATTTCATAAAAGTCACAACTATTTAATAAAAGTCACAACTCTTCATACAAGTCACAACTCTTCATTTTACATTCACACCTTTTAAAACCCAACATATATATATATATTAAAGGCTATTATCTTCCAATTTCAAATTTACATCTTTTGAATTTAAAACCTCAACTCTAAATTCAAATTTGATTTATTACATAATACTACCAATATCCTAAATTTGTCAAGTGGCTTTAATTTGCAGCACATTATCATAATATAGCGTATTGTTTGTCGAAAAAATTGTTTATTCTCCAATAACATCAAAATTTGTAAAAATACGGTTAAAGACAAGTAAATTAAGGTTTATCAAGTTTTCTCTTTTTTTGGCTGAATAGTTTGAGAAAGATACAGAACACGAAAGAATATATTATGCTAAGAACAAAAATAAGAATTAGAGTAAAAAAAAAAAATAGTAACGACAAGCAAGAAACTCATAAATTGCTTGTATTTCCGAGTTTGATAATGAAGTTATTTTTATTATTTTTTTTGCGTATGTTTTACAAGTGAAGATAAGATAATTTTTCCCTCCCACACAAGAGTTTATTAATGAATCAACAATCAAAAATACACTCAAATTATTCCACTTTATTGAGTTTCATACGTGAATTATTAAGAGTGTGAGCTTCTCACCCGTACTATCAACGAATGATTAGTAAAACACATATCTAGACTTAACCAGACCAAATGTTGTCTAGAAATGCTTCTAGGCGTGTTTGTCCATAAAATATTCGTTCACATATCATATATAACAACTCTATTTGTTAACACATTAATTATTTGTAATATACTTTTGGCTTCTTTAAAACCTTAAACTTTCCCCTATCACGTCGGAAATATCAATGTCACGACAAAGACAAGACCACAGCAAAGAACGTGGAGAAGAAGATGTAGTGGATATCATGGTTGGAATAAATTAATTTATACAGTGATAGTTTGATATTTAACCTTAATTTTTAGCCTAATATTAATTTCTTTGGACTTGCCATGGTAAAATTATTTTTTCAAGTGGCATAATTTTTAAACAAAAGAGAGATTGTACACACATCATCAGAAATTAATCAAGGTGTTTTTTTCAAATTATTAAATGATAGTTCAGATAAGAAACTCACACTTTCAATAGTTCAAATAAGAAACTCACACTTTCAATAGTTCAGATAAAGAACTAAGAAAATTAAGATAATTTAAACATGTTTTTATCCTAACTTTTTATTTATTATGAGGCGAAAAGACTACACTATGCTCTGAAGATAAGATAATCTTGTCCTTCCGTACAAAACAATATATATTGAAAATATCATCCACAAACATCTGAATCATCAATGATTAAATACTTCCTCTGTTTCCTATTTATATGTCATCCTTTTTTATTGAAAAAATTACAAAAGTATACTACTTAAGACTTCTATTAACAAAATATCAATATACTTATATTTTATTACAAACTAAGTTTTTTAATTACATACATAACAAAATATTTAATTTTTTATTTTATTTATTTATTTTACCGGAATTTTCTCTCTCTGACTCTTAGTAGTTCGTGCCATATTATGTGGAGTGTAATTAGGTATTTAATTTTATCATATATTCTCTCTCATTAAACACACCCACATACACACGTTTGTTTATTTTATTTTTATTTCCTTTTTTATGTTTTGTAGTCATTTATTGAGATTCCTTTTATATAAAGATTTGTGGTACCAATAAAATTGTTACAGCACTATAATTGAGTTATAGTTCCAAGAAATATTACAAATCCCTTTTCACACGATTCATTATTTTTTTTATTTTCCTTTTTACATTTTGTAGTCATTTTTTTGTTTATATTGATTTATTCCTTTTATTTAAAGATTTTTATGGTACCAATAAAATTGGTACAGTTATTGACAACTGAGTTATTTCCTAAAAATATTAAGAATCCTTTTTTCAACGGTATATTGAGTTAACCCTTCAATTTTAATCATTCATATCTCTTAAATCTTACATCTTCTTCACTTAATCGTTTTTCATTCGAATTAACCAGAGGCCTCACCATATATTTGTGCCTTGTTTTACCATATTTAAACCAATTTTTTTACATGAACAGAATGTGGTAATTATGGTAACAGTCCAAACCAAAATATTAACCTTTTATAGTTTTTTACAATATACCGTTATAGGTTGGTATATAATTCAAACAGTTGAATTACTTTATACAACCAGTATTATGACAATTGGTTTTAGCATTACCAAATCTTTTTTATATGTGCTATTTGATTTCATGCAATGTTTAGTTTGGTATATATACCATTATGTTTACCAAGTTTTGTGTAGTTTTTAGTTTAAGTAAACCATTTTTTTTACATTAACAGAGTGTGTTTCTTCTGCTATCATTCAAGCCATGATTTTAACCTAAACTATTTTCTTTCCAATTTATTGTTTTATGTTGGTATATAAAGTAAACATATGATTTCTACACACAACCATTGTTACGTGCCTATGTGTTTATCAATTGCGTGACTATTTTACCATATATTGGTTCCAGATCAAACCAATGACAAGGACATCTCTTTCTCTGCTTTAGTCCTAAAGTCCATTAGGTCATGACATTTGTTTGATTAGACGATGTGAAGTACAAAGGTGCCTTGAATAGGCGGGAAAAAGACGTTTAAAGCGGAGGGAAAACCTCCCTTTACCAAATTCACCAGTGTAAAGTGAAGAAGTGATCGATTCCTTAATCTTTAATAGTAGCACACCTTTAATCATTATTCCTATTTTTTTTTATCAATATCTGGGCATATTTTACAATTGTTAATCAACAATTTACATTAACATAGTCTATTATTTCTGGGAACCAAGTTTTTCACATTAAGTAGTTTCACTAAAATTATTTATGTTTTAGGCTGGAATTATATACACCCATATCGTTATGAATCGTCATTGGTGGTGATGACCAATCACGAAATACTTGAGTTCCAAATGATAAATGGTCGTGTCCACACCCAATTGTGAAAATATAGTAGTAATCAAGCCTTCGTATTTGGTGTTTGCATCATACATAACTCCTTCAATTTCGTAATCCACGTAATTACCTGTAGAAAATTTCAAATTATTAATAAATTTTAAAAACATTGCAGAATGAATTTTATACACTCATCAATTTAAACAGTTTGGTAGTTACATTGGTATTCGATGGTATATAAGACAGTTATCGATATACTTTAGTAATTGCCCAAAATATGCACCAATGTTTTCACCAAATTTTTCACCATTAATTACACCAAATAATTTATTACACCAATAAATACACCAACTCATACATCATAGTATTATTTTGGTGTCATTTACTAGAAACAAATATACCAGCATAAATACCACATCACATACCTAAACCAATTTGTGGTAATTCACACAATCAGTTAAATCATACAATGTATTACACCAATCGACGTACCAATAGTAATCTGACATTTAACCCAAAAATACACCAACACATTTATCAGAGTATTAATTTACCATCAATTTATAGAAACAAATATACTAGATTAAGTACCAGATCACATATGACCAATTTTCAAATTATTACCTACACCAATTCAGATAAATAAAATACACCAAAAAATTAATCGAATTTTTTTTTGGAATTATATTTTATATACCAAATAATACAACTAAATACACAAAAATATGTACATGAAATTTAACTTGAAGTTGGTATGTGTACACTATATCACATACCAAAAGTAACTATTGATAAAATCTGTTAACATTCGGCATGCAACATACCAATTAAATCACTTAATTAATGATTTTATATTAACTTGGTGCTTTAATCAATTTAACCTAATTTTTTTTTAAAAAAACTTATTCGGCTCATCAGATTACAATCAAAATCATACGATATTGTTGTATTACACCAAAATCATTAATATAAAACAACGAATAAATACCAAAAAGAATTAAAATGCAGATTATGTGAAAATCCTATTAATATTCCACAAACAATTGCTAAATCTTAATATATATTTAATAATTATACTTTTTACCGTTGCACCAGAACATTAACCAAAATTTTAAGAACATATATTCCACCAAATTCGACAAAACCAAAGGAATTACTATCAAAAAGATTACTTGATGGGTCTCAATGCCCGCTGTGATGAATTAGAATTGAAAAATTATTGGTCTGCATATTTAATCGTCGATCTTAGTTTGGAACAGAAGTTTTATTTTTGTAGGAAACCTTTCTTTATGGGATATGATATATAACAAATTGTAGTAAATCAGGAAACGTAAAATAATTGGAGAAATTTAAGGAATATGGATAATTGTGGTTGACTTGGTAAACGTTTTTTTTATTTTTTATTTTAATAAGAATTCCAGTTTTGAAAAAAAAGTATTGCTATTCAATTGAAAAAAAAAGTATTGCTATATTCGTGTAATTAAAGTTATGAAGTTGTATACTTAAGTGTTTTGCCCACCTTTTTATTTCACGTGCATTAAGAAATTAAGTAAGTTTACTATTTTATCTTTATTTAATTTTTATTTTTGAAGACAACTTTTCAATCAATAAATATAAATTAATTAATTTGACCAATAAACATAAATTATTCACTTAGTTTTTATATGTTGGTTAAATGTATATTTTCAAACCTAATAACTCGCAAGGGTAAAATAGAAAGAATATTGTAATTTATTTATTAATTTTATGAATTGACAAATAAATATGAATCAACTATTTATAGTAAGGATGACATATAAAAAGGAATGGAGGGAGTATCTGTACTTTCCAGTTTCCACTATAGGTCTTAAATACTTCTTTCGTCCAACAATAGTTGTCCACTATACTAATTTGGGATGTCCAACAATACTTGCTCACTTTATGAAATAAATGGATAATTTTACTCTTAGTTCCTAATTTACCCTCATCATTAATTATAATCATTTCCCTATTATATTTTTCAAGACATTGTATTTATTATATTCAAATGGTGATACAGTAAAAATTTCCTTCTATTAATAATTTTTTTAAAATGTGCAAAATCAATAGTGAACAACTATTATTAGACAAAGAGAGTATATATAGGGAGAAAAATTGCCCTCAATAAATATCCGCTACAAAAATTTGGCCCAAATTTGACCACAAAGATAAAAAAGTCTATAATATTTTTTATATTAGATTTTGCATTTGTTCTCCCAATACATTTTCCACCAAAACAAAATTCACGATTCACTATGTTTTTCTATTCCCCAGAGTTTTTGAATTGCTCTTTCACTTGTAAGGAAGATAAAAAGTTTTTATTTTTGTATGTGCATCTTTTTTGTGTGCGTGTTATATAGTTCATTTGATTAAAAACAAATATAATTTGAACATAAATACTTTTTTCAATTAATGAAAAAGAAAGTTATAAACTTTAGTTTAAACAAATATATTTTTAATTTTATTTTTAAATTACTATGCAATACAAATTAGTTCTAAACGATGGCCATCACCCTACCCATCCCCCGAATCCAATCATGTCTGAACGTATCAATGAATATCTTTTAAAAAATGCAAAAAGGCTATTGAAGGAGACAGTTAAATTTCACGATAATAATAACTAGAAATGAATATTTTATCTAGTTAAAATGTACTTAATTATTTAGTAATACAAGTTTAATAAAATAAACTAATTCTCACCTAAATCTCATAGTGTAAGGAGTAAATTACATCTTATTCCTATTTTTTTTAATTACAATAGTCCCTTAATTTTTACACAGTCTGAATACATAATTCATTATTCGGATACATTAATGCTGATATGTTATGTATCAAGTTGTTACGCTGAAAAAAAAGAAAAAAAAAACAGAAAATCCAATTAAAATCCCATAAATTACGCCTACACATTTCTTCTTACTGTCAATCAATCAAACACAAACTCTAGAAGAACCAACAAATTCAAAAATCAAATATCTTCTCACTATTCATTATTCTCCCTGTTCTTCGAAGAACCATTCAAATTTACCAAAAATTTGATAAGATACATAATAAATAATTATTGGGACAAACAATTTGTTTTGTGAATCTCCAATCTATCATTGCTGGAGATCGATGAGATAAGGAAAGTCAACAAAACCACGCTGAAGATCCTTAACAACAACATTCTTAACACTGAACCCAACATTGTCACCAGGAAGTGCCTCCTAGAGAGCTTCGTGGTGCATCTCTACAGACTTGACTTCAGTTGTCAAACTAGTGTGGCCAAAAGTCACAACCATACCAGGCATGATCACACCAGTCTCAACGTGACCAACAAGTACAATTCCAATATCACTACTCTTGTAACGTCCTGAAGTGGAAGACTGAGGGGTTTGTCGGATGGTAGTAGAAGGAAATTACGGGAAAGTGTTATTGACAATGGGATTCAATCCTTGGCAAATTATAACAAACTAGCACAATTCAAAATTCAAATTTTTTTTTTCCATTCTTCCAAAAAACTCTCAATTTTTGAATTAAAATTTCAAGATACATTGGAGATCTGATACATCGTTCAGGTGAAGAAATAAGAGCCTGAATTTTCAATGTATTTGCTATGCATTAATACAAGAGACAAAAAAGTTAAAGAGATAGATAGCTTTGATGGATCATCTATCCTTTTATAATGTTGTGTAATCATTTTTTGAATTGTGTTTTCGAGATGGATAGATTTATCAATACATTACTAATTATGTATCTTGTTAAATTGATAAGTGTTGTATTTCTACTAGATACATTAAATAAGAAATTGTTTCTCATAAGATGTTAGGTTTGAGATAGATACATTACTATTTGGTAATTTTTATGTATCAGATATATTTAGTATAAATTCGAATTACGTATCATGCCTAAAAAATTAATGCATGATACATTATAATTTATGTAACTTATTTTGTTTGAGAGCAGAATCATTATGTATCAAAAATTTGTAGATGAAAAGGCTAATACATGATAAAAGGTTATGTATCAAAACTAATATTTGAACACGATACATTGTGCATGATAAAATTGTAATGTATCATAATGTTGAAACGAAGGCATTATACATTAGTTTAAGAAACAAAATCAACTAGATACATTAAAAATTTGAACCTAGATAAACAACCAAAAAAAGGGGAAAAAAAAAGTCAACAATCTGATCAACGGAAAGCAACGAAGATGTATCCTTCTCGGACTAATTGAGTAAACCCAATACTGAAAAATCGAACCAATGAAATGAAGTATATCAAGACCGCCATTAGAAATTTCGGAAACCATTCCAAGTGCACTTCAAGATGAACTATGTGCATTAGCAACGTTTTCTACCCCTCTTTGGTGTGGCTCTTGCAAGTATGCACTATACACAACTTCCTTTTTGCATATCCAAAGCAATATAATTTCTATGTTTCTTATGAAAAAAAAAAGATGAAAAAACTAAAATAAATAAATAAAAAAAATCGAAAATTGAAGTTATGGAAAGAAATCTACCTCTTGAATAACTTGAAATCATTAATTGGAAAGAGAAAAGATTTTAAATACAACAATGGATTAATGGAGGTAATTGTGGCGTAAAAAAAGGAAGAAAAATCATGGTATGAGATTTCAAATTAATGTATCCGGAAAAGGGAATGATGGGAGCAAAAGAGGGGATTTTTGATATTTTTTGAAATGGTAGGGAAAATAAGAAAATATGATAATAAATGGTGTGTAGTTAGATAATTTTTTCTTTTTTGTATTTTTTTTTATTGAAGGAGACAATGAACTTCAAGTTAATAGTAAATATAAATATATTTGTGTTTTTTAATTTATTTTATTTTTTCTTTCATTCTTTAGTGTAAAAATAAGAGAAATAAAAAAAAATCTTGAGTGGAGAAAGATTAAAAAGTTAAAAAGAATTATAATTAAAAAAAATTACGGCTATATTGTAATTTAGTTTTTATATCTGTCATTATTAGATCGAAATAGCTAGGGGTGTACAAGTCAAACCGAACAGACGAACCAAATCAAACCGAAAAAAAAAACGATTTGTCGTTTGGTTTGGTTGGTTTGGTGGTTGAAAAAAAAACCGACCACTCTTGGTTTGGTTTGGTATTAAAAGAAAAAAAAGTCAAACCAAATCCAACCCAAACCGACATAATATATATATATATATATAATTTTATTTTATTTATACATAAAAAATATTATTTATAATCTACTTTGTTAATATATTTTTAGTTAGTTTATAGTTTTCAATGTTTATATATTTTATTTCAAATTTGGGCTTGTAAAATTTTGTAAATAT
>JAJOOR010018965.1:0-12701 GCA_036250505.1 Solanum acaule
GATCGATCGATTTTGTTTTGTAAGAAATGTATGCAAAAGAAGGGAAGAATTCGATGCAGAAAAATGAGAGAAAACCTCTCTATTTATAGCCAACAAAGGGTAAAGGTCATAACCCTTTGGAAAGAAGACAACCTTTCAAAAAGAAAACAACCTTTCAGAAAGGTCACAACACTTTGGAAAAGGCATAACCTTTCAAACGGTCACAACCCTTTAGAAAGGACACAACCTTTCATAAAGGTTACAACCCTTCGACATAGTTACAACTCTTCAGGAGAGACACAACCCTTCATTTCCTGTTCACACCTTTAAAACCCAACACATCTTTGGGATATTTTTTATCGCGATACTTGTCATTTTACCTGGCGAATTATTGTCCTTGTGCCATTATTTTAGAGAAACCCTCTTCGGCATGTTGTGCTAAGTTGAACCAGCAGAAGCCTTGTCTTTGTGGATACCTCAACGATCCTAACTTGAAGCCTTATATTAACTTTCCAACAAGTGTTTATACAACATGTGGAGTACCCACTCCCAAATGTAAGATCGTAACAAAAAAAGGGTCATTAAAGACGGTGAAAAATAAATATATCATAGAATGATCGACATGTCATCATTTTATAAGCTTTTATTGGCACTTTATACCTAAATAAATGGTTCTAATTAATGTTTTTGATGTATTAATCAATCTTTCTTTTGCGTATGTACCTGGTTCCAAATAATTAACTAGATTTTTATATATGATGTTGGCCATTATAATTATTATTATTTTTTTCTTAAGGGGAATTACATTCATATATGTAAACTAGAATGTGGCAAGCTAAGAGATTTGCTAAAAATGATAAGTTCAAGTTTCATGTCTGTCGTCTCTCTCGCTCGCCTTTCTCCTCCTCTCACTCGCTCTCCCTTTCTCATAATATCTCCTAGTCTAGACATATATGTACCAAAATAGAAAAAAGAGGAAAAGTAGTAGACTTGTATCAAGAAATTATAATTTTGGGCACCGAATTTGAAGGACAACCAATCTGCTGCTTTAGTGGGTGCTCCTTAATTCGGGAGGCGACAAATTTATTAGTGCATAATTGATATTGAATACATGTATATGGACTGTATTTCCCTTTATTTGGTGAATGTAGATATCAAAGAAATAAATAGAATATAAAAAATCATTGAATTTATTTGCTCCGATATAAGAGATATCTTATCTTCTCCTCCTCCTTCTTCTAAGTATGAATCCATAATCAATTACATTGTTGGATAACTCAGTGCGTATCTGGCTTATTTAATAAATGTATTAGTGTGTGTATGTGTGTATATATATATATATACTAGTTTCACGGCACGTGTGTTGTACGTGTGTATCATATATATAGTATACAATGTTGTAAAATAGAATTAATATATATTGCTAAATTAAAGTTTTTAGTAAATAATTATATTTGAAAGAACATAGGACAAATGCTTTTAAATGATTAATACAGATTGTCATAGAGTTACTTGTATTTGAGATCAAAATGACCAGATATCATTGAAACATTTCAAAATACATTTAAAGTTAAATATGGGGAGAAAGTGACATTTCTTTAGAAGTATTATTTTTACTTCACTCAATTTTGTAAACAAATCTAACCAACAAAATAAAAAAAATATCAATAAAAAAATATTACCAATAGCCTTTCCTCTTGAGGCTATGAACATAAATGATGGACACTAGGGATGTTCATGGTTATGGTTATAAAACCAAACCGATTAAAAAAACCGATATTTGGTTTGATTTGATTTTAAATTTTGAAATATCGATATTATTTGGTTTAGTTTTGATTTTACTAAAAATTAACCTCAAAAATAACCAAACCGAACCGAGAAGTTATATATATCAATTTTATAATTATTTATAAATAAAATATTAGTATTTTCATAAATTTTAATTAACTTAAGTCTTTAATTTTACTATTTTCTGAAGCTCAACACTTAAATTTTAGCCCAACTATTAAAACCTTAAGTCTAAATCCCTCTATATTGATTACTTTAAAGATCACACTTTCTATGTTCTTTAAAATAATTCTAATGCAACATTGAATAATTTAAAGCTCAAGCTAAAGAAGATGGTCATTGATTAGTTTTGACTATGAAATATTGGTTTTTTTTTTTTTGAGAAGTAATTTCTCAATATTTTAAGGTGTAATTTTATTGAAAAGTCTATTGATAAGATGTTGAGATTTTCAAAATATTGAACCAACTATATGCTATAGACAATGAGATTTTTTTAGGTTCTGAAACTTGGTACATTGGATGAATCACTTTGTTCGTGTAATAGCTTATTTGTTAATTATTCATGTACTAAGTGTTTGTGTCTATCGAGATGTGTATGTCCTCAACAAACTTATTACGTTCGAACCGAAAAAACCTAACCAAACCGACGGTTATTTTTTTTATTTGGTTTGGTTTGGTTTTAAAAGTTTAAAAACCGATTTAAATTGGTTTGGTTTTGGTTTTAACTAATAATCGATCCAAACCGAACCATGATCACCCCTAATGGACACCATTTAAGTACAATTTTTCTCTTAAATATTCATAATTGAAATTTAGTATGTGCACGACACTAATAAGGATTACTATAAATATTTTGATATTTTATCTTTATACGTAATCTATCTTTTACAAAATATAAGTACTCAATTAATATTTGAGTAAGACTATCCTAGAGAGGTAATTTTACAAAAAAAATGGGTACTTTGTTGTTATAACGAATGATGGTTAAATAGAGGTTTGAGTGAATGTCAAATATTTAGCTTGACCAATACTTTATTTTATATATATATATATATATCTTTCAGTAGCATAATTTAATTTTAATATATGAACACATCACCTTTGGTAAAAATATTTCATTTCTTTAAGTGTCTACCTTATCTTTGTAGAATTGTAGTCTTATCCATTTTTCTGCCGCATACCATATGATATAGTTGTTGTCTTATGAAAGTATCCAGTATCTTTCACTTGAACTGTCAAGACTCTATTTTTTTGCGGGAAGGCCCTTCTAGAATTATGTTTAATGTCCCTTTATTACTTTCCCGATCGACGCCTCGGGTCGGTAGCTGGGCTCCGGGGTATTACTACCACGGCTACTATCGACCCAAGCCCAAAGAAGTTTTATCGTGATATAAAATATTAAACTTTTTGATACAAGATTATTTTATGATCAATCACTATTTTCTTATCTATTTTTATATAGCTAGCAAGGAGTGTATCTTGTGACATAACATTTTCTCAAATTAAAATGAACACAAAATAACAATTAATTCATACTTAAAAATTTCATACTCAATATAAATATAAAAAATAAAAAAATATGAAACAATACATAGCCAATGAAGAAGGAAGATGAAAATATATGTTCTTGCTATATTCACTATAGTGTTCCATTTGATTAAAATATCTTGCCATCAACACTTTACTTTATCTATTCATTTGGCTTACATATCTATTAAAACATAATTATTCTCATGACTATATTAACATATTGTAAGTAAAAGTGAAAATCTATTTTTGAAATAGTGGATTTAACATCAAAACTAATAATTCAATGGACTACGTTGATGTCTGTTGTTTTAGTAAAATTAGAAAGAAATTCCTTCGTTTGAGGGTAAAAGAATAATAAGAAATGAAATAACAAAGAAGAAATATCTTACCCAATCATGTGACCTTTTTCATATTTATTTATTACTATTGTCTTTCCCACAACATTTTAATTTGTCACTATTAACTCATGAAAATTGTAAGAAAAATACAAGTGTGAATTGATGAATAATTTTCTGCAATTTGTTCACCAACTCTTTCTTATGTGGTACCTCGAATTTCGTTGAATTTTGAACTTGATCAATTGTTGCAAATAACCCTTGAGATTTTTCAGAAGAAGAAGAGTAGAAAACTTTTTTAAAAAAATTGTAGTTTAAAAGTGAGATCAGAAACCCCTCTATTTATAGCTAACAAATAGTAGTATGAATAGGTCCTAATTGTGCCTTATCAAAAAAGTTACAACCTTTCGAAAAACTCACTTCTCATGGGAAAAGTCACAACCTTTGAAAAATTCACAACTCATCGAAAAAGACCCAACCTCTTAGAAAAGTCACAACCCTTTGGAAAAATCACAACCCTTCGGAAAATATCACAACTCATCAGAAATGTCACAACCCGTCAAATAATCACAATCTTTTGGAAAAGACACAACTCATTCAAAAATCACAACCCTTTAACGTGAAAAGGTATCTACTTTTAATATAATTAAATTAATAAATATAATTAATTCAGTGCTTTTAATATAATTAAATTAATAAGTATAATTAATTGAGTACTTTTAATTGGGGGTATTATAATAATTCAACATTCAAGGTTGGGTGTTCCTTTTTTATACAAGATTATTTTATGATCAATCACTATTTTCTTATCTATTTTTATATAGCTAGCAAGGGGTGTATCTTGTGACATAACATTTTCTCAAATTAAAATGAATACAAAATAACAATTAATTCATACTTAAAAAATTTCATACTCAATATAAATATAAAAAAAAATATGAAACAATACATAGCCAATGAAGAAGGAAGATGAAAATATATGTTCGTGCTATATTCACTATAGTGTTCCATTTGATTAAAATATCTTGTCATTAACACTTCACTTTATCTGTTCCTTTGGCTTACATATCTATTAAAACATAATTATTATCATGACTATATTATCATATTGTAAGTAAAAGTGAAAATCTATTTTTGAAATAATGGATTTAACATCAAAACTAATAATTCGATGGACTACGTTGATGTCTGTTGTTTTAGTAAAATTAGAAAGAAATTCCTTCGTTTGAGGGTAAAAGAATAAAAAATGAAATAACAAAGAAGAAATATCTTACCCAATCATGTGACCTTTTTCATATTTGTTTATCATCATTGTCTTTCCCACAACATTTTAATTTGTCACTATTAACTCATGAAAATTGTAAGAAAAATACAAGTGTGAATTGATGAATAATTTGCTACAATTTGTTCACCAACTCTTTCTTATGTGGTACCTCGAATTTCGTTGAATTTTGAACTTGATCAATTGTTGCAAATAACCCTTGAGATTTTTCAGAAAAAGAAGAGTAGAAAACTTTTAAAAAAATTGTTGTTTTAAAGTGAGATCGGAAACCCCTCTATTTATAACTAACAAATAGTAGTATGAATAGGTCCTAATTGTGCCTTATCAGAAAAGTTACAACCTTTCGAAAAACTCACTTCTCATGGGAAAGTCACAACCTTTTGAAAAATTCACAACTCATTGAAAAAGGCCCAACCTTTTAGAAAAGTCACAACCCTTTGGAAAAATCACAACCCTTCGGAAAATATCAAAACTCATCGGAAATGTCACACCCCGTCAAATAATCACAATCTTTTGGAAAAGACACAACTCTTTCAAAAATCACAACCCTTTAATGTGAAAAGGTATCTACTTTTAATATAATTAAATTAATAAATATAATTAATTGAGTACTTTTAATTGGGGGTATTATAGTAATTCAACATTCAAGTTTGGATGTTCCTTTTTTATACAAGATTATTTTATGATCAATCACTATTTTCTTATCTATTTTTATATAGCTAGCAAGGAGTGTATCTTGTGACATAACATTTTCTCAAATTAAAATGAACACAAAATAACAATTAATTCATACTTAAAAAATTTCATACTCAATATAAATATAAAATATATATATATATATATATGAAACAATACATAGCGAATGAAGAAGGAAGATGAAAATATATGTTCGTGCTATATTCACTATAGTGTTCCATTTGATTAAAATATCTTCTCATCAACACTTCACTTTATCTGTTCATTTGGCTTACATATTTATTAAAACATAATTATTATCATGACTATATTATCATATTGTAAGTAAAAGTGAAAATCTATTTTTGAAATAATGGATTTAACATCAAAACTAATAATTCGATGGACTACGTTGATGTCTGTTGTTTTAGTAAAATTAGAAAGAAACTCCTTCGTTTGAGGGTAAAAGAATAAAAATGAAATAACAAAGAAGAAATATCTTACCCAAATCATGTGACCTTTTCATATTTGTTTATTATTATTGTCTTTCCCACAACATTTCGTCACTATTAACTCATGAAAATTGATGAATAATTTGCTACAATTTGTTCACTAACTCTTTCTTATGTGGTACCTCGAATTTCGTTGAACTTTGAACTTGATCAATTGTTGCAAATAACCCTTGAGATTTTTCAGAAGAAGAAGAGTAGAAAACTTTAAAAAAAATTGTAGTTTAAAAGTGAGATCGGAAACCCCTCTATATATAGCTAACAAATAGTAGTATGAATAGGTCCTAATTGTGCCTTATCAGAAAAGTTACAACCTTTCGAAAAACTCACTTCTCATGAGAAAAGTCACAACCTTTTGAAAAATTCACAACTCATCGGAAAAGGCCCAACCTTTTAGAAAAGTAACAACCTTTTGGAAAAATCACAATCCTTCGAAAATATCACAACTCATCGGAAATGTCACAACCTGTCAAATAATCATAACTCTTTGGAAAAGGCACAACTCTTTCAAAAATCACAACCCTTTGAAAAATGCACAACTCTTTCAAAAATCACAACCCTTTAATGTGAAAAGGTATCTACTTTTAATATAATTAAATTAATAAATATAATTAATTGAGTACTTTAAATTGGGGGTATTATAGTAATTCAACATTCAAGTTTGGGAGTTCATACTTTTAAGATAGTATATAATATATATATATATATATATATTGTATATGATCTCTGATATACGAATATACATTGTATATGAGAAATACACAGATGGATGAGAGAAAAAGAGATATAAAAATTCACAAAGGGAGAGGGCCAGAGAAAGGGAGATACACAAATATACAAAGGGAGTGGGCCGAGAGAAGGAAAGAGACGAGTGAAAGAGGAGAGAGGCAAGTGAGAGAGTAATTACGTGGCTAGGTTTCTCAGTTTTCTAAACTATCGATTCATTGAGTAATTAACACCTAAAGTAGCATGCTTTATGAAGTTTTCTCATCAAAATATACATGTGAAAGTCATTCTATTTCTTTAAAGTAAAAATTACCCTATTAGACATACATTTCTACCATATGTACTAATCCTAGATACACTTTCAAATAATTACATATATTATTTGATACAATTGTATTCATTGATACAAATCAATTTTGTCAATTGTATTTGGGATACAAGTATTGGACAAATATACAATTATCGATCAGATATACAAATCAATTGTATATCTCTCACCTCTCTCTCCCAGATCTTGCTCGCGTTTCTCCTCCCTCTCCTAATCATGCTCGCCTCTCTCCCCCTTCTCTCATCTCACTCGCCTCTCTCCTCCTTCTAATAGCTAATTTTCTTATACAAATCAATTGTATTCATGATATAATTATGTATCAGATATACATATTAATTCTCTCTCTCTCTCTCACTCACTCACTCTCGCCTCTCCCTCCCTCCCCCTCTCCCAATATTGCTTACCTCTCTCCTCTTTCTAACATGTAGCTATGAATCGTAATTAAAGAAACATTAACAAAGAACTAATTATGTCTCTAGCTAGTGTTAGCTGTTTTTGAAATTTCTTCTTTAAAAAATTCAAGAAATATTTGCACTTTTTCTTTCCACGTACAAAAACTTGCTAACTTTGCTAAGTTTTTCCACCAACAAATTGTATGTTGGTAACTTACTACTTTCTAACACGAATAGACTTTTCACTTTAGAGTTATGCCAGTAAGTATATAAATAAATGATAAAGTGATTTTGCTTAAAAAGTAAAAATAATGTTGTCATATCTAACTTTAATAATTTTATTTATCATGATTAATTATTTACATTTTTCTTTATGTAATTTCTTAGTATAAATGTTTTTGATACTATTGGTACATAAAACTTAAACTCAAAAAAAAAAAATTATGTACGCGTTTTGCCATATCATCTTTATTTGAAATTTATGAAACTAGAGATAAAAATAAAATTATATTTAATTATACTTTTTCTATAAAAAAAAAAAGAGCATTCAATAAAATTTACTAAAGATGGAGTTAAAAAACAGTTTAATACTTGTGGCCAAAAAAATAAATTGACACCATGGGCCTTTAATTTCTTTCCACAATATTGGATCATCCCCCCTTAATTCCCTATAAATTGAGACACCAATTCACTACCTTTTCATCTTCACATCACTTCAACTTTTCTTTTTTTCTTTCTAAAAAGTTCTTTTTAAAATTTTCTAACATGAAGAAGGGTAGTTCCATTTTCGCAATATTTTTTATCGCGATACTCGTTATTTTAATTGGCGAATTATTGGTGGCAGAGGCAGTGACATGCAAAATTGCGGAGCTAACCCCGTGTGCCGATGCGATTATTTCATCAAAGCCACCCTCTGCTTCATGTTGCGCTAAATTGAAAGAGCAGAAGCCTTGTCTTTGTGGGTACATCAAAGATCCTAAGTTGAAGCCATATGTTAACTCTCCTAATGCCAAAAAAGTTGCTAAAACATGTGGAGTTCCCTTTCCCAAATGTTAAAATCGTAATAAAAAATTGTAATTGAAAAGGGTGAAAATTAAATATATATATCGTAGAATGATCAAAATGTCGTCATTTTATAAGCCATTATTGGTACTTTATACCTAAATAAATTATTATAATTAATGCTTCTGATATATCAATCAATCTTTCTTTTGCGTATGTACTTGGCTCCCAAATAATTGTCTAGATTTATATATGATCTTGGCTTTTTCAATAACATTTTTTTTCCATAGGAGGTTTAACTAGTGTACCTAGTAGATTTTAGTAATTAAATAAAGTGCTAATAAACGAGAATCTCTAGAGGCTTTTTTGTGTGAAATAAACATAATGTTGTTCAAGAGAACAAAAGGAAGGTATACAATATAATATCATAAATTATAGATGGAAATTCCTGTATATTGTCAAAGGCAGATGAACTAGCAAGCGTTGAATGATTCATCCAAACCTCTTTTAGTGGAAAATTACACAGTTTATACATACATGATTAAGACTATTTTTTTGTATATATAATAGTTGAGTTCACCTTTTCAGTTATAGTCCAGGCCTTCAAGTTTCAAGTGTGTTTGGTGAGGTCCTTGGAGTTCGCCTAACTGGTCAGCGAGTCCTTAGTTTTTCCTTCATATCATCAAGTTGGCTCGAGTTTCTGAGAAGAACTCTTTGGAATTTTAGGAAAAAAATAGGTGACCTCACTCTTCGCTTTTTCAAGTACTTGACTTGGTTTTGCTTTCATTTGTCCTTGTTACAAATGGTAATAGGGTTATATTGATCATAGATCACTTTTTTCACTTCTTCAAGGATAGAAATATTGAGCATGTTCACTACATAAAAAATGATCTTTAGGGGCAATTAATTAATGGCAATAGCTCAATTGCTGATAAATATGTATTTTTAGCGGAAATTAGCATTCTTTGTCTATGTCCCCAAAGCCTTTAGCAACATTGGATCAAATGACACTTGACTAATGCCGATAAAGACTTTAGCACTCTTTATTAATGTGTCTATTTATTGCCTCTAAAAGTTGTTTTTGTTGTTGTGGTTCCACTCACATTCACCATTGTGAAAAATATCTTTCAACTGAATATCATTGTCCACATGATGATATAGGGGACCAAGACTACACAAATTACCATACCAAAATGAGATATCTCGTCTACTAATGCTCCAAATAATATTATGATCAATCACATCTTTAGTACTGCAGATCTCTTTCTAGCTCACTGGCTGCCCTCTTTGCTATTGGATTTTAACAGGGTGGTCATTTACCAAGTACTTAGCATTCATGATCTCACTCCACAAGAAATTAGAGGTTTAGCATTAAAGCCTAAAGGCTTGACAAATGTCTATGAGTTATCTGAAGTCTCATGTATATTTGTTCAGTACATTCATTCAATATATAAGTGCCCATACAAAATATACAAAGTTTTACCGTCTATATACATGAGCCTATGGGCTATGTGACTAGATAAATAATAATATGTGGGAATATGATGTTAATGAACTAATATTACATTTAATCTTTTTTATATAATTATGTTTACCTAATAAAGTTTTTATCACTTTATTTGTTTGTTTGATGTCAAAAAGTAATTTGTAGAAAAGAAAAAAGGAAATAGCATATATTTGTATGGTTAGAAATCAAATACCCAAATCAAACCAGACCAAAATTAGTCAATAACGATCAAACTGGTAAATATCTATAATGAAATCACGAATCGATAATAGGAATATGATAGAAGTTTAAACATATTGAATTTTGGGGTAAAAACCCTAGTTTTGATCTTGCTAATTGAAATTATAGATGTCACTATGAAAGTCTTACACACCTTAGTCATGAAACTTGATGAAGAACCTTGGAAGATGAACCCTAGCCTTGGTGTTTCTTGATGTTCTTGAGCGTATAAATTTTTTGAGAATGAAAAAATTTAATTATGAAAAATTTATTTCCTTTACATTTATGGCTATTTAGATAACTCCCCAAGGATTTTAGGAAAGACCCTCAAAGAAAACAAAAATCGATGAAATTTGGTCGTCTGATGTCGTCGGGGTGATGGACCGTCGCTTGGGTGACGGGCCGTCACTCAGGCCATCAGAACTGGCCATAATGACCCTGCTGGTCGTGTGTGACGCCCAAGTGTGATGGGCAATCGCACATGTGACGGACCATCACTCAGACCGTCACTGGGTGTCAGTTTGGAGCATCCTGGTAAATCAATCATAACGTTTTTTTCCGAACTTGGATTTAAAAATGCTCGGTGGTGTTTGGAAAAAACTCATAGACCTTTGATTTGATAGTTTATGGTCACCTAACTCTTTATCTTCTGAGAGATATGATCATTTGAAGTTGAACCTTATATGAACTCAAGTGAAAACTTAGCCAATAAAAATGCTTTGAACTAGACTTTGTTATTGAGGTTCATTATGACCCTAAACCACATACGATACACTTCTCACACTTAGAAATAGACCTTGACATATATGAACAAATAGTTTATCACTTGATCCAAGTTGATACACTTACGACAAATGATTTGAATCCTTAGAGTAGAATTACGAGGTGTTACAGAGGCAAGTGAGAGAGTACTTAGGTGACTAGGTTTTGCAATTTTCTAAACTATTGTTTCGTTGAGTAATTAACACCTAAATTAGTGTGTTTTATGAAATTTTCTCATCAAAATATACATGTGAAAGTCAATTTATTTCTTTACCGAAAAAACTACCTTATTCGACATACATCCACACCATATATATTAATTCTATTTATACTTTCAAATAATTGCATAAATTATTTGATATGGTATGCATTGATACAATCAATTGTATCTCTCCTCTTTCTCCCAATATTGCTCGTCTCTCTTCCTCCTTCTAGTAGCTAGTTTTTTTATACAAATTAATTGTATTTGTGATACAATTATCAATTATATATATATATCACTCTCTCCTCTCTCTGATCTCTCTCCCCCTCTCCTAATCTTGCTTGCCTCTCGCCTACTTCTAACATAGAGTTATGAATAGTAATTTCCTCTCTAAAATTTCCACAAACAAAATCTTTCTAACTTTGCTAAGTTTTTCCACCAACAAATTTTATGCCAGAAACTATATAAATAAATGATATAGTGATTTTGCTTAAAATAATAATGTTGTCGTCTAACTTTAATTATTTTATTTATCATAATTAATTACTTGCATTTATCTTTATGTAATTTCTTAGTATAAATATTTTTTTATACCATCAGTCCATAAAATTTAAGCTAAAAAAATATCATGTACATGTTTGACCATAAATTTCAACTTTATTTGAAATTTATGAATTAAAGATAAAAAATAAAAGGGAAAAAGGACAAATATATCCCCGAACTATCGTAAATGGTATGCAGATACTCTCCGTCATATTTTTGGGATATTGGTGCCTCTGCCGTCCAAAAACTAGAGCATATATACCATTTATACTAACAGACATACATGTGTCATATTCTTATCCACCGACCCGACATTTATTAAATATCGGATTGACGAATAAGATTGTGTCACGTGTCCCTATTTAGTCTTCCGTCAGAGTGAAGGGCATATATGCTCTAGTTTTTAAACGGCAGGGACACCAATATCTCAAAAGTATGACGGAGAGTATCTGCATCCATTTACTATAGTTCAGAGTATATTTGTCCCTTTTCCCAAAATAAAATTACACTTGATTATACTTTTCCTAAAAATAAAGAGGAAAAGAGCATTCAATGAAATTTATTTTACTAAGATAAGAGTTAAAAATCAGTTGTAGCAAAAAAAAAAAAAAAAAAGTGGTCCATTTAATTTATTTCCACATTATCGGTTCATCCGCCCTTAGTTTCCTATAAATTGAGACACCAATTCACTAGTTTTTCATCCTCAACTTTTCCTTTCTTTCAAAAAATTTTCTACTATGAAGAAGGGTAGTTTCATTTCGTAGCGGAACTGGTAGTTAGTGGATTCATGGAAGTGATGATATGGTAGCTGACAGTTTGGTGGATGAGTATTTTATTTTAAAGTTTTTATTATAATATCTTTTTACTAAGTGTCTTAATCTTGATATCTCTTTAATATCATTTTTTTGTAGTGCTAAATTCA
>JAJOOR010018968.1:0-16219 GCA_036250505.1 Solanum acaule
CATGATACATTACTATTTATGTATCTAGTTTAAATTGATAAGTATTGTATTTATACTAGATACATTAAATAAGTAATTGTTGCCCATAAGATGTTAGACTTGAGATCGATATATTACCGTGTGGTAGTTCTATGTAATTGATACATTTAGTATAAATTTGAATTTACGTATCATATCTAAAAAATTAGTGCATGATACATTACTATTTATGTATCTAGTTTAAATTGATAAGTATTGTATTTATACTAGATACATTAAATAAGTAATTGTTGCCCATAAGATGTTAGACTTGAGATCGATATATTACCGTGTGGTAGTTCTATGTAATTGATACATTTAGTATAAATTTGAATTTACGTATCATATCTAAAAAATTAGTGCATGATACATTACTATTTATGTATCTAGTTTAAATTGATAAGTATTGTATTTATACTAGATACATTAAATAAGTAATTGTTGCCCATAAGATGTTAGACTTGAGATCGATATATTACCGTGTGGTAGTTCTATGTAATTGATACATTTAGTATAAATTTGAATTTACGTATCATATCTAAAAAATTAGTGCATGATACATTACTATTTATGTATCTAGTTTAAATTGATAAGTATTGTATTTATACTAGATACATTAAATAAGTAATTGTTGCCCATAAGATGTTAGACTTGAGATCAATACATTACCGTGTGGTAGTTTCTATGTAATTGATACATTTAGTATAAATTCGAATTTACGTATCATATCTAAAAAAGTTAGTGCATGATACATTACTATTTATGTATCTCGTTTAAATTGATAAGTATTGTATTGTTTGTCTTGAAAGATATGTATAACTCACATAATGTATCATTGTGTAGTTGATGATAATGTATCTAATACAATAAGGTTGTGAAAGAAGGATGTATGTAAGTTGAAATAAAGTGTATCTATAAATGTATCACAATAAATAAGAATTAAGCTTCAATTAGATACATGAACAAACACAATCCATTAAAGAAATGTAATTATGAAAAACACCAGAAAAAAGAAGAAAATGTATGAAATTTTGTTGAAATTGAAACTAATATTATTATTAGAAAATGAGAAGATTAAATAATAATACAAGAATCCTAATCAGTTTCAATGAATGATTAGTTGTTAGAGTCCATAACCAACTCAAATTGTGGAAAATTTACAAATATTGTATTAATTATTACCAAATAATAACTACTACTATTACTTTTTTTTTTTCTAATTTACGTTTTAGTGTTGAAAATTTGAAGTTCACTTATTTTATTATAAAATTTGGTGCATTTTTAAATATAGGTAGAAGACTCATAAATATCCTTTTAAAACTTTTTTGTCTAAAAATATTCTTAACCTACAGAAAAGAGACTGATTTTGAATTTAAAACGTAAATGAGAAAATAACTACCAAGATTTTGTGACTAAAAATAAGGAAAGAATTGTGGAGTGAAATAAGGAAGGGATAAATATTGGTTTTGGGAGTTGGGATTTATGTATCCAGCATTTGGGGGTTTGGGAGTAAAATAAGGGATTTTGAAAATTTTAAGAACTGGTAGAGAATAATGGGAATTATGAAGAAAAAAAAAGGTGTGTATATAGGTAATTTATCCTTGTGTAAACTAGTTATAGGAAGGCTGGGACCAACTGCAATGAAACAGATAAACTTGCTTAATTATTTTGCTTTTTTATAAAATTTCTTGAGATTCTGATAAGTAAAAGTAAACGGAGAGAGTACATGATCAATTTGTAAAACTTTCTTCTTATTTATGATTTCTTAAGTGACTTGTGGGAAGCAAGTGGACAGGTAATATGGAACAGAGCTATATATATATATATAGGGCTTGTGCACCAAAATTAAGCAACCAAAATAGATTTGTCTCCATATTGTTTCGAGCACCAAAATCAAGCAACCAAGAACTTCTCTTTAATGCCTTGACTATATTTTCATCACTACCCAAACTTCTCCCAAGGCAATCAATGGTAGGTCTCAAATGAGTATCTAGACCTCTATCACCAATTTGTGGATCTTTACCAATTACATTCCATAGTTTGATTTGATTTTAGATCATTGTTTTTTTTAAAAAATAATAGAAAACTCAATTCATAAATTTATATCCATCATTTTAAATATTATAAAAAGAACACATGTTCAACATAAAAAAATTGTTTATAAATATAGTTAATGCCTTAACTATATTTTCATCACTACCCAAACTTCTCCCAAGGCAATCAATGGTAGGTCTCAAATGAGTATCTAGACCTCCATCACCAATTTGTGGATCTTTCTTTACCAATTACATTCCATAGTTTGATTTGATTTTAGATCATTGTTTTAAAAAATAAAATAATAGAAAACTCAATTCATAAATTTATATCCATCATTTTAAATATTATAAAAAGAACACATGTTCAACATAAAAAAATTATTTATACCACATGAAATGATTTTACTTTTCTTTTTTAGTATGTTTAAAAAAAAATGTCTCTTTCGTTTTTACCAAACTCTTTGTCAAGCAAGATTCTATCTTTTCCTTGTAATCTATGGGATTTTACTTGGGGACGCTCATTTCTTAGATGGATCATAACTTATACAAAGGATGGTCTTTGTAAGATAAACCAAAGCGCACTGGAATACCATCACTCTACCATGACCCTTATTAGTATTTTTGCCAAACTACGATAATATCCATGTGTATATATGACTTGTGAGACTTGAAAAATAAATGCACTTAATAATTGAGATCTCAATGATAAAGATTTAACATCTTCATCAAGTGCAAATAAACAGACAGTTAAACAACAATGTTGGGCTGAGTAAACTGGCATTATGTAAACTATTATAGCCATAGGAAGTCTGGACAAACTGCAATGAAACTGATAAAAACTTGCAAGAAAATTTCCAGGCTGAAAGACTGAGATACAATTTTCAGCATCTAATAAAACAAATGTTCCTCAAAATACTACTAATTTTTCATAATTTTCTTGTGTGAGATACAAATTGGGAATTTGAGCCTTGTAAGGCAGCACAAACTGCTCAACAAAACCGACTCACTTAACTGGATTACTTGATAACGATAATGTTCTCTTGAACCCAATCTTCTAACCCGAAAAGGGAAGCAGACCAACATCTCTGGTTTTAATCCCAATTCATTTCAGAACAAAATCTATCTTCCTCTCGATCGTAGCCTCTGATAAGAGTTAAAAGACAAGGCACATTTCGAACCATGGTATCCTAGTAAGTTAACTCCTGAAAACTGCACACTTCTTCTCTAAAAGAAGCTCACTGATCTAAACAAAGGCATAAACTTTAAACTCCATAGAAGAAGAACATGCCTGATAATATATAACTTCCCGTCTTTGTGGCTTCTCATTTTTTCAGAATTAAAGGTATGCTATACAGTTATCCAAATGTGTACGTACTGAAAGCAACAAGACATAAAGAGAGAAATGATCTTTAGCAACACTGGGAAACATGCAAGTAGGTCACTAGAAAGCAAAACAAATTTGAAATGAAAACAATACTTCAATGTAGTGCCAAAAATAAACAAAATGTACTAAGGAGCCACAATTTTGTTGAGCTGTTCATACAAATCAGGTATCTGATCCTTGTAGGGTAGCACAAAGTAATCCATGAACTTTGTCTCTGTTATGCTCAGAGCATAATAGAAACCCAACTTTCTCCTCTCAACCTTCTTTTCGTCCAAAATTTTCAAGACTTGCACCCGAGGTACCACCCTTTTTTCCAAACTAAAGACCAAAATTGAAGGATGAGAAGCCAAGTAAGCAGGTTCACAACCAAGCCTTTTCATGTAAAAACTCAATGCTTTCTGAATTTTATCCTCAGAGAGAGCAATACAATACGGTAACTTCCTGAACATCATGAGAACATAATCATTAGACCATCCAAAACTCTTGAAAATTTCAATCTTGTTTTCATACTTGGACTGCTTTTGCGCGGCTAATGTATGAAACCCATAAGGAAACATAGGAGAATGGAGCGGAATTCGAAAATCTTTCTCCAACCTATGCAACAAATCCTTAACCCACTCGGGCTTTTGTGTAAGATAATTAGGACATATAAGCACAAGTTTTCTTATTTTCACATCAGAAACACCAGAGTTTCTCAACAACACTACATTATTCTTCATAATTTGATGAGCACTAAATGAAAGCAACCAAGAAGTTTTCTTTATAGCCTTAACTACATCTTCATCACTACCCAAAATTTTCCTAAGGAAATCAATGGTAGGTCTCAAATGAGTAACTAAACCTCTTTCAACAATTGTTCTATCTTTAGTCATTAATTTCGCCAGGTCCGACCCGGATAACCCGAGATCCATAAGGCACTGGAATTTGGGTTGTAGGGTTTTGTTAACATCATGGAATAGCAATTTGGGTGCTATGAAAACCAGTTTTTTCACCTGGGTGTTGTCGAAACCAGTTTGTTTCAAGAAATTGATGACTAAATCAGGATTATTTAAGTGTTTCCGTGAAGTTACCTTGGAAGATGCCAACGATGCTTCCTGTTTGGAGAATCCGAGAGAATCAACCAAGTATTTCACCAATTCAGAGGTTGTGCTTGTTGAGTAGAGACATTGAGATTTGATACTATTCAAGGAAAGGAAGTCTGTAGAACCGTGAAATCTGGCAGCAGAGGCCGCCGCCGCCGCGGCGCCGCCTCTGAATCGGAGGAACATATTGTTGAGCTCCTTTCTATTAACTTAGCAAGAGTAAAAACACTTCTGCTTGGGGGAGAAATGTTGCTTCAATGGTTAAAACCCCTTTTTGAATTATTATATTTTTGTGAGTTTATATTTGAATTTGAGTGAATAGGGTTAATACTCCAAAACTATTAGATTTTTCTTTACTTAGATATGAATTCATTAGTAACGTATTAGTTTTTAAAATTTTAATTAATGAATCACGAAAATCAATTAACATTTTGAATTTAACAAATATTTTGTTTTAGTGTATAACATAGAAAACATATAAAAGATAATTTTATGTGTTATTGATTATAATAGTTAAATTAAGTATAAACGTTAAATGTATTATTAGTATACATAAACAACAATAATTTACTATAGCAATCATAAAACTTTTAGAAAAACATTGTCACCGTAAAAAGATACTTCAATTCAAAATAAGTTTGGAATTTGTATTGTGAAAAATTAACTAGTTTTATATGGGTTGTAACAATGTAACTTGTAACCTTACACAATCCTCCTTTGTTAATTGCACTAAATTTTGGAAATAAACATAGACCAACTTCTCATTGTTCTCAAAGGTTCTTCCTCCCAGACTCCTACCATTAGAACTTCCTTTCCCCTCCATCCCAACAACGACATATCCACTGTAATTCCATAAGTGAGGTACGGAGAGGATGACGTGTATATAGACCATTAGCTCATGTAAACATATGAAAAATCAAATATGCAAAGCAAATATAGTAGCTAAGAAGTCATGCTGAAAACAATGAAGAGAAAAGTGATAACAACAAATAATATGATAATTGAAACGAAGGAAGCAACATATAATACTAAAATAAAAAAATAAGATAGTTGGGGAATAATAGTAACAATACTAATAACGGAACTAGACAGCACTCAACTACCTACTAACTTTGTACCCTAATCGTCGCCCTCCCACCCCTATAAAAAATTGAACTCCCCTGAAGATGTTCCTATAATAGGATGAAGACATCTCTCCTTCAAAGAGGTAGCAAGAATTCGATTTCCCCTAGGGTATGGTACTAGAACGATACATTTTATTTACGTACCAAACACAAGACAATAATTAAAAAACCATACATTTTCCATGGAAAACAATTCCCTTCATACCAAACACACCCTTTTGTGTCATCATTTGAGTGTCATGAATGACACTCTCTTTTCCTGTGGCTTCTGCTACCTAACTGAAATTCTGAGAAATATTAAAAGCCTGTACTTAACTACAAGGCTAAATGTAGGTCAGGATTTAGACACAAAATTGCCAGCCATTGCTATTTGGCCAGCTTGAGAGCTATTGACATTAAAGTTTATCCATCTTAAGAGAGTTAAAACTAGTAAAATTATGCATCACCGGCTCTGCTTCAGCTTGTTTCACAGAATGTTGTGTGTTTGCTACCTGCAATCTGTATGAATGCATGCTTGAGATGACTTCCAATTGCAGATCAAGTCGTTTCATCAAGCAGCAATGAGTCATCTGTAAAGCTGTTGCCATCACCGCCCTTCTCTGATCGAATGCCACAACGGTTGTCATTCTCGCATGCCTCATCCAGCACAACATACGAAGTTGCAATTGAGCCAAAATACTGCACAAGAAATTCAAAGATTAAAGTGGCATTAGGGCATAGTTCCTGGGAACCATTCGTTAAAGAAAGCACTCTTAGAATCAGACTCTTCCTAAAAATCCAAACAATATCAGCAAATCTATCTGTCAACATGGTGTTGTTCCTCACATTTTCTGTATAGGCCATGAAATTACAAGAACGGTCTTTTTCCTAAAAATAATAATAGTAAAGGAGGTGTATCTGAACCTGCTCCATCAGCAAGGAGCAAGAGACCCATGTTTTATGTAGTGATGTTGGCATTGAACTTATTTGTATCTATTTAGTGATTTAAATTCACCTCGACTAATTCAACTGGTACCTGTTATATTCTACCACAAATCATTATATGCACCGGATAACTTTGTCTACCATCCAGGTGTGTGTCCAGTGGTCAATAAAGTGGGTAGGAGAACCATGAGGTCTCAGGTTCAAATCCCAACAGAGACAGAAACTACTAGGTGATTTCTTCCTATTTATCCTAGCCTTGATAGAAAAAGTTACATGGTACCTATTGTTGGTGGGAGGTATCTCGTGGAATTAGTCGAGGTGTGTAAAAGCTCCTCCAAACACCACGGTTATCAAAAAACAACTTTGTCTACCAAGGTTAGATAAGTAGGAAGAAATCACCTAATACTTTAACAAACCATCTTATTAGCCAATCCTTAAAGGATTTGACATACTCTGGTGGTAAAGTGAAAACCCAATCTTCATATTCTCCATCCTGAATTGATTAATATTTATCATCGCATGCTAGGTTTAGATATATTACAGTCTTTTCTCAATATCTATGTGTTTTAGCTGCAAAATAATGAACTTATGAATGGAGAAGTGTGTTTTAGTAAGAAATAATTTCAGAAGTCCGCTACTTTTTTATCATCGTGGTGTCTGGGTTAGCTTGCGCGCACCTCAACCAATTTCTCGGGATACTTGCTATTTCCCCACCAGCACAGGTTGTTGTGCCAGTGAATAACTCTGCTCATCAAGGCTTGAACAGATAGGAAGAAATTATCTAGCATTTTTATTGCCGCTTGAATTTGAACCTAAGACTTCATGGGTCTCAACTTTCTTCATTGACCACCAAGCCACAACCTAGGGTGCAATTTCAGAAGTCCACTATTGGATGAATTTTGTACCGCATGTTTTTGTGTTGAGCTTTATAAACTCAAAATGAAGATTATTAAAGGTATAATATTAACACGATAAAATAAATAAACTACTTCACCTCCCCTCCAAAAAAGATATCCATAATAAATGCAGAGGAAGAGAGGGGTTAGCCACGAGGAAGGAGGGGGTGGGGTAGTAAAAGTTGATAAACATCTTCATTCTCTTGTGTGACTCCTTGGAAAGAAAAGAAGAAATTAGTCACATAACAAAGCATGGATAATCCACAACACAACCCTGAGGCACTAGTGACAATCACAACAAAAAATCACTGTGTGACGGGTGGAAGATTCCAAACATCTGAATTCTAATATGTGACTAAAATAAGATGAATAAACAGGGGGGTTAGCTGAACCCGAAAGCTTTCAAAGTAGAAGCAACATTGCAGCTAGAGTGTGAACAGGTAACAAACATCATCAGAGGTCCATTCTTGTTGTTTTGGTGCTCCTAGCTCCTTAATTGGGAAGATGGAAGCCTAGTACATCGAGTTCATACTTGGCAAATAATTCTTCACCCATACTCTATTAATCAAACATATGCAACTTGTCAAATTAGTTGCATCATACAGGTTTAACTAGTCATAGACGATTGTTCTTTTTTAGAAAAAGAAAGGTTCATTGGACAGCAGATAAATCCCAAACTGATTGTTTTGAACGGTATAAAGCCCAAACTAATTCTTCTTCCCCTTTCTTTTTGGGAAACTAAAAGCTTCATAGATGCCTAGTGCCTACTATGATATTACCTAGGGGACACAAAGGAATGAAAATTCCATTTTCACCTTTTTGAGAGATAGGAGGAGGGCAGGGAAACAATGCAAAAAAAAACAATGTCTTAGTCAAGTAATCTCAGCAAGGAGATTTTATCGTCACCAAACTATCAGCAAATGAGAAACAAAATTCAGGGGATGGGATGGGATGGGTTTCCAGGAAGCATTACATTGTCAAGAACCCAAAATGATTTTTTCTGAACATTCTCCAACAAGCTCTGTGTTAAGTGTAGGACTGTTGAAATTTCACCCTTGAGTATAACCTAGGGGTTGATAATGATTTGGGCCTAACTATATGGAATAAATATGATACAGCTAAGGCTGACTAATTTGGAATCTAGGCATTGATGGATAGATATAAATAGCCTAAAGGCTGATAAGATAAAATAATCATCCTAATCAATCACAATCTGCTGTAAATAAGCACAGATCACGAGTTCAAACTGTTGCCAGTGAACCAAATCTTCTGTTTAAATGGAGAATGGCAGAGGAACCAATTTTGAGGATAGGAGCAGAAACAGATTTCTCACTTTCTTATTCTCAAGAGCCTCTACTGGAGTTTCTTCCCTTTAGTTCAAAGTTATACATATCATTTTCGCAAGAGTTATAATCTCACTATGGTAGAAATTGCAAAAGACTAGATCGGCAAAATGAAATGGAGTATCAAACCTCTGGCGAACAAGAATATCACTTTTTGTCTTTTCCATGCTGCTGAATTTTGTTGTATAGTTCACACACATCAGGCATCTTATGGGCAAGCACATAAGCCTGATAAAACTTCTGTTCTGATGGCAACAGAACAGTATACAGATTGTAATCTTCATCACATAGTTTCTTCTCAACTAAACTTCTCATGAATTCCAACCGGGGCAAAACTCTCTTTTTCATACTGAACATAAGCAGTGTTGGGTGAGAAGCCAAGTAGGCAGGTTTCAAACCAAGTTGCACCATGTAGAAGTCTAGCGCAGCTCGCAATTTCTCCTCTGACAGCCTCAAACAATAAGGCAAAAGCTGAACCAATTTGATTATGTCCCATTTAGACCAACCATAATCCCTTAAAACGCCAAGTTTTGTGTCTACAGTTGACTCTTTCATTGAAATAAACACATCAACTCCATGGATAAACAATCCCGATGCTCGAGAAATATTAAATTCATTTTCAAGTCTGTGAACTTTTTCCTCTACAACCTCAGGACTTGCCAAAAGAGTATATGGATTTTGAAGTATGAATTTTTTGATATCATCATCTGTAAACCCAATGCTCTGAAAGAACAACATATTGATTCTCACTCTTTCACATGCTTTAACAGAGAGTAAACATGTTCTTTTCTTGATAGCTTTCACTACATACTCATCACTACCCAAAATTTTTCTAAGATAACTAATGCAAAATTCCAAATCAGAAACTTCAAGGCTTTTCAAAATAGACACACTCCCTGTAATGACCTTGACCAAATCAGATCCAGATAAACCAAGCTGTTGAAGAATGTCAAGTTTGGGCTTAAGGGTTTTGTCAACATCACACACAAGCAACTTGGGAACTGCAGAAACAATTTTACCGATATGGGTTTTGTCCAAACCACTTTTTTCGAAGAAATTTAACACAGATTGAGGATTTCCAGTGGATTTCGAACGAGTTACCTTAGAGCTTGTTGAAATGGCTTCTCCTCTAGAAAATCCAAGCGAGTTCACGAGATAGTTCACCAAGAAATGTGTCTGGTCACATGCAGTTTTATCTGCAATTGTTGAATATTGAAACAAGAATTTGGAGTTGTAGATGAAAAAAAGCTGCCCTACGGCGGCGCCATGGCCGTGCGGTCGGAATAAGCGAGCCGCCATAGTTTCCAGTTTTCATCTATCTGAAAAGAAAGGGACCAAATTGGCCTAAGAATACTAATTATGGAGGACTTATAAATAAATATTAATTAATTAATTAAAATTTGTTTAGGACAGGCATTAAAAATGAAATTTGTTAGTTTTACTTTGATTCAGCAAATTTAAGAAAATAAAAATATTTTTGGATTTTATGATTAATTCTATAAAAAAATGAGCTTAGTGTATCAAAAAAAATTGAATTTTGTGGTCTTAGATATATTACATGATAGGTGTAAAGAGTTATTACCAAATATAAAAAATGACATTTTTTAACTGATTAAAAAAAATAGGATAAACAATTTTAAATGGAGGAAATATATGTATATATTTTAATTAAGTTAAATGGTATGATCCTAAGGCATTTTAGAAATACTTCCTCCAATTATTTTTATTTATCGCAATTTAAGTTGGTACATTCATTAAAAATAATTATTAATATATATATATATATATATATATATTAAACTATCCCTATAATGTTTAGTATTAGGTCTTAGAAAATAATTTAAAGAATTAATATTTAATGATGAGGATAAAATATGAAAAAGTTTAATTGTATTTTTTTAATATATCTTTTTTTTTTAATCAATTCTTAATATGTCAAAAGTGACGAATAAAAATATTTTTTTTTTCTTGTGAATGAGAAATGAAAAAAGGTTGCATTTTGAATAGCAAAAAGACACCTTTTAGATTAACATAATTTATTTTGCAATTTTCAAGGTGGTTTTAAGTGACTAAAAAACCATACTCTCTTCTTCTACTTTTATTTGTCAAAGTTAAATAAGATTCTATTAATTCGATATTTTAAATAAATAATTAGAAATTCAAAAACTATAATAGAAGTATTATATTATTTTTGAATATCAATATAATAAAAAAATGCATTATAAAATGTTAGTCAAATTTTTTATTATTTAACTTTAAAAAAGAAAATAATAATTAAAAATGGACAGAGGAGGGAGTATAAAAGACAGTATGGTGTGGTTAAGATCAAATCATTTTTTTTAAAGCAAAGTTCTTTATCATTTTTCCTAATAAGTTCAAAGTATAACAAAAATGAAGTTGATTCACATCCTTGCTCTTCTATGCTTCCTTCACCTCAGTGCTACATCCTCTGGTATGTACCTTTAATCTCCACATCACTTAATAATTATCTTGGATAAAGTATAATTTTCCTTTTACTGATTTAGAAATCGTAGAATTACACTAGATATGTTTATTGTTGTTGATTTAGAAATCAAGGAAGAATTACACTCCGATGTGTATTTATGGCCAAACAACTAAGTCACAAAAATTAAGTTTTTTTTTTCAAATTTCAAAATGAAACATGACCGAATATCTGCGGACAATTTCTCCCTTTTTTATGCTAACATTTTTTTTTTGTGTGTGTGGGGACAGGGAGGAATTTGGAGAGGAAATGCACTAATACGTTGGTTTATGTGCCAATAAAAATGGAGAATTGTGATATAGGGAAATGCATGGTCACTTGTGGACAGACTTTTGAAGGCACTGTTTTTGGAGAGTGCCCAAATCCTGATACTTGCTTTTGTGGTATTTATAGATGTATGCTTGTTTAATTTGTATTAACAAAAAAAAATTCTCAATTAAAACAAGAAATTAATCTCAATTTTACATGTTCTTAGACTCCTCTTTTGTTATGTGTAAATATTTGAAGTCCATAGTGAAAAAACTAAAAAGTAATCGACGAGGGTTTTGGTGGAGTGGTAAGTACTCTTTCATAATTAATCAAAGGAATCTGAGTCCCCCTGGATACAGAGTCTCCTTTGTTAGGAAGTGTTTTACCCCCAATCAGTGGCAGAGGCAAGATTTTCATTGAGGGGTTCAAAAGAACAAGTAAGCACGCTAACAATATCCACATATAAACGAATCAGATCAGATATAAGTAACTAGAAAAAATTCAACTCTACGTCAACAAGAACAATAAAACATAGGAATAAGCAGCATGCTAAAATGTCCAAAGGACTCGAACTCGCGAAGCCAAGAAGATTTGGCGGAATCTTGAACCCACTTTATCACTGAACCAAGCCTTTAACCTATTCTGAGGAGGTTCATTATTAAATATATACACATAAATCAATAAATCAATCTTATATATATATAATGTAATTTTTCGAAGAAAAATGAACCCCATAAGCACCATGTAGCTCCACCCCCTGCCCCCAATATGGGACGTCCCAGAACCCCCCCCCCCCCCCCCTCCCCCCATAAAAAAAAATTAAAAACTAAAAAGTAAACATGTAATTAAGTTGCAAAATCATTTAGAAAACTCTTAATTATCATCTAATAATCTAGAATTAATCATGATAAAGTTGGTGAAGTTCGTTTTATTACCTTAAACAATATCGATGGATGGGAGAAATATTTCATTTTAGATCGTAATGGCCGAGTGATTTTTCAAGACATTATACTCAGGCCATTATAAAGTTTGCTTTAATTAATTGTTAAATCTCAATATCTCTTCTTTATGCAAAAATAAAATAAAAATAAAAAGTCAAGATTTGCTGTCCTAATTGTCTTTGAATGATAATAAAGGACAATTAATTTTCAGTTGTTAATTCTTACTATTATCATTATTGTGGTTGTTGGGGAGATTATGTTAATCTCTATGCATAATAAAGCAATCTATATATATATAAAGTAGAATATGAAAACGGTGAATGGCCACCATTAGTATTTAAATGATATTTATCTATTTTATTTGATATTTGAGCTTTTATCTCATTTTTCTAAAATATATTCATGATAAGAAAACACATTAAACTCTGCCAAATTTAAACAGACACGTTCTAATTTCACTAAATTACTTCAGCCTTGCATTTATCTTCTTTTAGTACGTTTTTTGTGACCTTTTGTCATTCCTTTGATAACAAATTTAAAAGAATTAAAAGAAATCACATTTATTTATGCATTAATATAAATCATTCTAACTTCTTTCATCACTTTACCATACTATAAATGAATGAATAAATAGTGTTTGCAAACAAAATGTGCGTGCTTTCTCTCAAGAACACACAACTACATATGCTCGATAATGTTTGCATATGAAATCATATATTCATCTGCATTCAAAGATGCAAAATATGGAGTGAATGTATGTATTTTGATGTTTTCTTTAGAGAAAAAACATAAAATCACCACTGAAGTTATTTTGTATTTGTATATAGACACCTTAATTTTGGAAGTGTTCTATCACCCCACAAAACTTTTTAATATCTTTGTGCTTTTGAAAACACTTTTACTATTTGACAATTAATCCATTTAAAAACACTTTTACTGATTTAGCAAATGCTAAATTTTTCAATAAAAAATATTGTTTATCCAAATAGATGCTTCTGCCCTCCCAACAACATTATCAAATAGGCTCTCAGAGCCTGTTTGACATCGTTGATAAAAAACTACTTATTTTTAGAATAGAAAAGGGTCATATTTACCCCTGTACACTTAGAAAAGGGTTATAATTGTCCTTTGTTATACCTTTTTTTATATATTTACCCTACCATCCAACTTTAGGCACATATTTGCCCTCAAACGGTTAAGTTTCATATATCTGTCTTTTATCATCCTATGTGACATCTACATGGTATGCCTACATGGATATATATTTATTCCACTTAATATTTCATCCTAATTTAATTATTATAATTTATATCCAATTTCAAATATTTTACCCACTCATGTTTGTGTTTATGAGGTGATGAAATCAGCGAGTAATTTCCCTAGATAGTCACTCATGTTTGGGAAATTACCTTGGAATATCAATTATGTTTGTTTTAGGACCACAATATCACCCAACTTTACCTATTTTCCTCAAAATATACTTCCACAAAAAAAACATTATCTCTCTCCTAATAGGATGCCATGTCACATTATTCCTTTTTCATTATTAACATTTAAAAAAAAAAAATTTAGACAACCCATATTATCTAGTAAAAAAAAATTACATAGCCCAAAAATTTCTACCCTAGTTCTAGGGGATTAGGCGGCAAATCCAAATATGAGCTCCTCCGATTCTTCAAGAAAATATGTGGCTTCCTCCGATTTTTCAAGCGAGATAATGTTTTTGTATGGGCACTAATGGGCAATGGCACCTTTTTGTTGAGTCCGGAGTCAAAAGTGCAACTTTTTTTTCTTTAAAAAACAAAAACGGCATATCAAAAAAAAAAAATAACCAAAAGGGCAAAATCGCTCTTGACGGAGAGATTTTGTTCTGACAAAAATTGACGCCGCTCCGCTAAAAGAAATAAAAATCGCTGCCGATTTTCTCAAAAAAATTTTTTTCTTTAAAATCGCTGCTATAACAGCGTTTTTATATTAAAAAAAAATTAAAAGCAAAATCGTTGCTATAGCAGCGATTTTGTTTAAGAAATTATTTTTTTTAAAAAAAAATCTTACCCTTGCAGAGAATTTATAAAAAATTAAAAAAAAATAAATTAAAACTGAAGCCAGCGATTTTCATAAAAAGCTTTTTTTAAAAAAATCTTTACCCTTTCAGCGATTTAAATGAAAATTAAAAAAAAAAAATTAAAATTGAAAATCGCTGCTTTGGCAGCGATTTTTTCTTTAAAAAACTTGTTTTTTTTTTAAATGGCTGCCGCCGGAAATTTATGTAATTTAAAACTTGTTCTTTATGTTTTTTTTTTAATTCCTTAACAAAAAATCGCTGCTATAGCAGTGATTTCACTTTTAATTTTTTTTTTGAGAAATGCAGCGATTTTTATTTCTTTTAACGGAACGGAGTCAATTTTTGTCAGAAGAAAATTGATCCGTCAGGAGAGATTTTGCCCTTTTGGTTATTTATTTTTTGATGTGCCCTTTTTGTTTTTTGAAGGAAAAAAATAACCCTTTTAGCTTCGGACTCCCTTTTTGTTGATATTTTAATTCATTAGAGTAATAAAGGTAACCATATTGTCAAACTACAAAGGATATAATAATTTTTAAAGAATTTTAAAAAATGTTAATAATAAAAAAGGAATAATGTGACATGACATCCTATTAGGAGAAAGATAATATTTTTTTTGTGTCAAGTATATTTTGAGGAAAAGAGGTAAAGTTAGGTGATATTGTGGTCCTAAAACAAACATAAGTGATATTCCTAGGTAATTTCCCAAACATGGGTGACTATCCAGAGAAATTACTCGGAAATCAGCCGGGGAAAAAATGGTGTTTACTGGTATGCTTAGATTTATGGTGGAAGGTTTTTTGAAGGAATATTTGAGTGTTGATTGTGTTAAAGGGACTGGATTACATTGTGTTGGGAATTATTTGAGTGTATCTAACAGTTTTCTTGGTCTCATTGCCTGTCAGATGAAAAGAGATACGAAAATCATGATTCTTGTTCTTATTATATTGCAAATCTGTATAATGGCATGGATTACTTTACTCCTAAATTTAGCAAATCGTTAAAATGTAAACGTATCAATATTGACGATTTTTTATCTAAAATTTGAGGTCATTGTTAGCAGATTTAATAATTGTACTAAAAAAGTCAATATCGTAATATAATCTACGGTGTAACAGTTAAATTCTTTTTTTTTCGTGCTTTTCTTTGGGAAAGTGACAATGAAATGGATCGACATTCATGGATTAAATGGGTGGATAAAATATTTGGAATTGGGTATAAATTATAAGAATTAAATTAAGATGAAGTATTACCCCTTGAACTATTTAATAGTGTATTTTAAAGGTATATATGTGTCTACGTGGACACATTACTATTTATAATTTTATATTATTTTTTATGTCCACGTGGGCAAATATATATGTTTAAAATATGGTATTAAATAGTCTAGGGAGGTAATAGGTCCTCATGAAAGTTTAGTATCGCAACACAAATTCGACCAAAGTTGGGATATTTTTCAAACCCTTATCCCTAATAACTATGAGAATTCATAATCATATAACTGAAGAATGTGAAAGAGTGTGAATAACATTTTAAAATGATTCATATATATTCACATATTTTCACATTTGTTGGGAGTTTTTTTTTTTTAAAAAAAAAGAACTCGGAAGAATTTAAAAGAATATATTTTGAAGTTAGAAGATCTTGTTAACTTGAT
>JAJOOR010018969.1:0-15301 GCA_036250505.1 Solanum acaule
TGGACCATCATAAACTCCTTCAGCCTGTGCAACATCTCTAAATTGATCATTCAACAACCCATCAATATCATCACGTGAGTAATCCATATCATTGTCAACATTCAAGTTGATATCCCATTCCCCGTGATTGATCCATCTAGTATAGCCTTTAACAAATCCATAACATATTAGATGATCATACACTACATTCCTTCGAGTCCAACGAATATTACAATATTTTGCACATGGACACTGAATTTCCTCTCCTTGAGGATCTCCATAAGAGTAAGCAAAATCTAGGAATGATTCAACACCAGCAATATACTATTTGCTATACCTTGCTAAATCCATCCAATCCTTGGATGGGATATTTGAATTCCTAGAAGAAGATATTAATATTTAATCTTTCAGTAACAATCATTAAATCATTAACTACAGAAATGTATGTCATCAGAATCAGAATCATGTGTTATGAGATGATCAGATTCATAGTGAGTTTCGAATTTCGAGTGCCTTGTTACCATTCTTGTTTCTAATATATACATAATAATAACTACAGAAATGTATGTCATTATTTCAAGGATGAAATATAGTCATTTTACTGTTAAGAGATCAGAAATACCCTGATTTTGGTGTCTGCATAATATTAATTTCCTCTCAGCAAAACCTGAAATAGTTGAGAAGATTTCTTGGTTTAGAAAAAAAATTGATCAAAATGTGCATATTAAAACTACAGAAAAAATAATATAGTTACATAATGGGTTTGCAAATTGCAATCCACATCCTTATTAGAAACCAAATTAAGTAAAACACACAATCCCTTCAAAGTTCACATTTGGAGCTTCTTTGCTGCCTTTTTTTTGAAAAGTTCACAGACACATTGCTCTGAAAAATCACTTGATGAACTGGTGGACTACGAAGCACAATAATGAGGCTCAAAAGATCATGATTCACTCCCTACCTATCTTTATTAGTTGGAATTTATGGAAAAATAGATGCGCAGCTAAATATGGAGGTTAACAGTCTAGTATAGTGAGGCTGAAGTTCTTAAAAAAAATTATTTAACTCATATTTATACAATTCTTTTTCCCCCTTTTACTTCATCTCTACTCAAGTTGTTTTTAATGTATAACAACAATATAAAGAAAATAACACTAAAATACATATAGAAAATGACTTCAGAAACCACCATCATAACAACGAATACGCACCCTGACAATCATGATGTCTCAGGTTGGAACTATTACAAGTTGGAACTTACTCAAGGGTGATGGGAACAAATGCAGACATCTTGATGGACGATACCATTAAAAAACATTATTACCAACACTTATTGATGCATAATACCTTTATACAAGCAGCAGGACAAGTTTGAGTGTCTATTTATATGTTATCTGAGATATACATTACATGGATTCATATGTTGCTTCCTCTTTATAATTGACATTGCCACCTCCAGTTTCTCTGGTACCTTAAATGCTTTTTGTTTAAATCTTATCCACTTTGCAGCAATAATAGCTTTATACAAGCAGTAGGACATCTTATATCTTTTTAAAGGAAAAATACAAACTGCAACATGCTATTATTGCATAAATTTGTGGAAAACATGTATTTTACTGTGTATTCTAGCAGATTGCAGATTAGTGAAGCATATGTATTAATCAAGAGCACAAAGGATATGCTTGGAACATAAAAATAGGAATATACTTAAGCATATAAATTGAGTTGATAAGGATAAACAAAATGAGGAAGTTTCTTTCTTTATAAGAAGACACAATGAGACTTTTTAGGACTAAAATAATCACTTTTCTATAGAACATGCCTTCAGTTTTAATTGGATAGTTGTACATAATTTCATCAACTAAACTGATGTTTCATCTACTCAGGTTCAAAAATTTTCACAAGCCAATATCAGAAAGGGAAACTTATAAGACATATATGACGACTAACGAACTATAACAATTTGTGTTCCTAGATTTATAACATGTCTAAAGTTTCATTTGATAGTTATACCAAAGTCTTTCAACTAAACTGATGTTTGATCCATCCATCCGTTATCAGGATTACAAGCTCACACCAAGTTGCAGGTCAGTGAACTCCAATTCTCAGTGAACTCCAGCTCCCTACACTATTATCTAATCATTTGCTTCTCGACGAAGACAAAATTAGTCTAAAATGATATCCATATTGACATTGTGACTCCTATTATCACTACCAAGAAAGTACTTCCGGCTGGAGCCACAACTACACACACAAATCAGCAACCAAATCAGGAGAAGGTAAATGAGATATGAGATGAGCAGTGGCAAGTTTGAAAGAAGGAGAACTACAAGCAGAACCAACACACTTTGGGAAGAAACAGCCAAGTAAGACACTTAACTCTACTATTTCTACTCATAATAACTATAATAATCTTGTTGTGCAGGATCAAACCAACAGCCAAGAAGAACAAGAAAACCACCTTCACAATTTGATACATCAATAAAGGAAATACACTAACAAACAAAATAAAGGATGATTTGAATGAAGAACAACTAGACAAAGTTGAGGAAAATACAGTTGAGAGGTTCCAGAAGAGAGAAAGAGAGAGAAAAGCCTTAAGTAACAAACAAAATACCTCAACTATCACTAACCAAATATACAATAAAAGAGTAGCAACAAGCCAAAAACAGAAAAACAGAAAAAAAAATTAAAATTCAACCTAAAAAAAAATTAAAATTATTTAACTCATATATATCCAATTCTTTTTTCCACCCTTTTACTTCATCTCTACTCAAGTTGTTTGTACTGTATAACAACAATATAAAGAAAATGACACTAAAATACACATAGAAAATGACTTCAGAAACAACCATCATAACAGCAGCCTGGACATGTGATTTTGCCAATGGTGTGAAAATAAGCTGAGGTTTAGTAACAGCAGGAAGTAAACATTTGAGATTTTGTGCAGTGAATTATAGGATTGTGTTGAACGAATCATTTGTTGGGGTGACGAAAGATGTGGAGAAAGGAACACAATAATCATAATTCTGGCAAATACATTCATACAACTTCCCATTAAACGACGATGTTGAAACATCTAAAAGAGCATACAAGCTCGAACATGAGTACAATAAGACTATGAGACATATTGAGAGCATAATAGAGAAGTTCAAGTATTCCATAGTTGATACTACAATTCTACAATGTGCTTTGGAATTAGCTTAGAGGAGTTTATATTGAAACTTAAAACAAGCTATTAACGATAGATACTAACTCACTCAAATGCTTTCGAGTAGTAATTTCCTCTATCTCGGCTGCTAAATATGCCTAGGGTTCACGATTTTCGGCACTTTCTTCCTATACTTTGGAATTTCAGCTGTAACTCTTGATTTGTTCCATTCCAACAACCCCAAAGTAATCAATTCCTTCTTATTCTCCTCTTCTAAACACAAAACAAAATTTTAGTCAATCGACAAGAAGACTGTTTTTAGTACTAGATTAATAGTAGAGTAGCTACTTACGCTTGACAAAATCTGTATTAGGGAGAAGAGAATCGTAGGTATCGCCAATTTCAGCTCTTTAGTTTTCAGAGAAAGGCGACTTAGCTTCAGCTCAGTTCTTCAGAGAAAGACGACTTAGCTTCAGTTGGTACATTCAACATTCAAGAGAATAAAAAAACTACTGTCAAAGATAATCAGCCTATTTATACGTAATACAACTACGAGCTAGAGTCCTAAAAATCAACAAAATTCGTATCAACAACACAAGAATATCAGAACCCTAAAGCTAGAATTTAGACTTTTAAAGATAGAATTTCTTACCTGATAAACTCTATTCCAACAACCCTAAAGCTATAAGACGTGAGGCAAGTTCATCTGTGAAGCATTTTGTTCAATTTTCAACAAGAAATCTGATGGAACAGCTCTTCAACAAGGAATCTGTGAGGAAATCGTGTTCTTCAGCTCTTCAACCTTCAACAAGGAATCTGTGAGATGAAAATGGTGTTCTTCAGTTCTTCTTGAGAGAAAGCGTATTGTTCTTCAGTTCTTTAGCTGAAAATCAGGTTCTTCAGTTGAAGTTTGACGGAAATTTGTGAGGGAAATCGTATGTGTTCTTCAGTTCTACTTGAGAGAAAAGCCAATTTCTTCAGTTCCTTAGCTGAAAATCGCGTTCTTCACTTTAGTTTGAGGGAAATGGAAACTTCAGCTGAAGTTTTAGGGAAATAGTTATTTATTTCTTTAGCTGAAAATAACCTTTAATGTTTTATTTTTTTGCCCAATAAAAATTGGAAGGAGAACAAGTATTAATGTTAAAATGTTGGAGGGAATATAATATTTTAGTGAAAACACTAAGGCCACATTTGTAATGTGTTGCTTTTACAATTATAAAAATAGGACACTTTAAAAGTGTGGCCATTTATATAAATAGTTGTTGCCAATTATAACAACACTTATAAAGTGTAGCTTACACCATTAAAGAGTACACTTTAGAAGTGTTGATAATATTATTGAAGCTAAAAGTTAAAAACTTGGGCTACGCTTTAAAAGCGTCCCCAAAAGTATTTTAGGCAACACTTTACAAGCGTTGTCCAGATTTAGTGTGGTCGTAGGCCTAAAATGGTGTAGTGCATATATCATTTTAAAGAAAATGAACTCAACTCTACTATTCATCAACTCATTTCTCAAGTCTTTAAAACAAGTTTTAAAACAATTTGAAAAAAAGACTTCTTAAAATAGGGTTCATGCCAAATTATGGACGTGAACAACTCAATTCAATGTTTTCAATAACCATGCTTAGAACTCAATACTTGGAACTCAACAACTCCAGAACTCAAGGAGACAATGATACTACTCATCTCAAGAATGCTCGACTCTGAGGGTTTATGCAGAATTATGGGCATAAACTACTTAACTCAAGGACTCAAGGATACCTCTCATATCAAGACTGCTCGACTCATAGGGTTCATGCAAAATTATGAGCATGAACTACTCAACTCAAGGACCATCATGGGTAACATGTAGTAGCCCCATGATTAGCAATATAATCCCAAAACGATTAGGAACTCAATACTCAAGACTTAGAACTTGAAGATACTACTCCTCTCAAAGATACTCAACTGATGGAGTTTATGCGGAATTTATGGGCATGAACGACTCGAATCAAGGGTCTAAATAACAATATAAAACTCATGTATATGACTCTTCTCATTATCATGCTTACTTCGTCAAAACTCAGTTTAAAGTTCAAGTGTTGGCTTTGAAAAACTTCTCAAGATTTATAACTCAAAATAGGGTTCATGCTGAATTATAGACATGAACAAATCAACTCAAGGATCTCAATAAAAATATAGAAAATCAATAATTAGGAATAGAATTTTAAAAAAAAAACATGAACTCAAGAACTCAAAATCAACTTATCTCAAGAATACTCAAATCTAGGGAAAGTATCCTAGATTACTTTTTTACTGATGAAAGTAGATATAGGGCGTGAAGATGAACTAGTCCAATACTATGATAGTCTTACATACCTGAAAGAACAAGGTTCTTGAAGAATCTTGAAGAAGAACTTGATTAGAAGCCTTGAAGCCCTAGCTTGAAGGTAAACGATCAAGAAAACCTTTCTTGAGATTCTTGAATTATTTCTCTTGAAATCTCGACAAAAATTATGATTTTCATTAGTGATTCATAATTGTATGGAGGTATTTGAGTTGGAAATAATGGAATTCTTGGAGAAAAACTTACCTTGAAGAAAAATCTTGAAAAAAGATTGAAAGAATCTTGAATAGAGTCTAAAATATGAAAATTTCATTGTTTTGAGTCGTTTATTAGTCAAGAAATTTGTTTAGGGTTTTTTGGAGGTAAAAAACACAAAAACAACCCTTTTAAATGTTTTCCCGTCAGCTAAATTGGTAACAACACTGTATATGTTACTAAAATAGTCATAACTTTTACTCAGAAATTGGATTTATATGAAATTGGTGGCGTTGGAAAGTAGATTCAAATACCTTTAATTGGATAGGTTATGGCTCACGTAACTCTTTATATTATAAGAGATATGGTCATTTGAATTTGATCCAAGTAGAATCTTACATCAAAACTTAATCGATAAGGAAACTTCAAGAACACTTATCAAGAACTCATCAAGAAATTAAATTGCTCAATATTTATGGATAGATTTGCAAAAGAAACTCATGATTGGCATGTGGGTGAACGAACCCAACACTATGGAAGCTTACATACCTCTTAGGGATGAAACCCATGGCAAAAATCCGCAACAAAACTCCAAAACCTCGACGAATGCCTTGATCCTCTCCTCTTTTCTCCTATTTTCTCTTCTTTTCTCTTCTTGAACTCTCAACTAAAACCCTAGGCGCATATTAGGATTTTAAAACTGAACCTAATAGGATTAGACCCTTAAATCCTTACTAAAAATGAATTAAATCTGATTTGGTAAGGAAAACACCAAAATACCCCTCACTATTTTCGGGTAACTTTCCTTAACTGGACAGTCAGACTTCAAAAGAGCATATCTCACTCATACGAACTTGAAACTTAGCAAACTTGGTGGCGTTGGAAAGATAATTAGAAGAAATTTCATTAGCAATTTTGTAGCCTACCTAACTCATCTTGTACTGAGAGTTATGGTCGTTTGAAGTTGACCCAAAACTCATAACTTGCAAAATTTCAGATTTTGCTATTTCCAATTTAGTTCATTTTGGAACTCAAGGTGCTACATCTAGTGACCTTATCACTTAAGCAATTTTAAATTCCTTGAAAAAAATTACTCACTATGAAAGATGGTTCAAGTCTTAGCTCAAAAAATTTCCGGGGTGTTACACTTAAGTTACCTATTTTATGGCGAGTTGAATATATTATTTTTATTCAAATTTTTTTAAGCTTTTGCATGCTTGAGTAATTCTTCCATTTGTAGTCAGCCAGGATAAGGGTTCGCTTGCAGACCAGCAATGGTTCTCGAGTGTCGGCCACGTCCAGGGTGTAGACTCGGGTCGTGACAAACATGGTATCAGAGTACAGAGTTCAAGAGTCCTAGGGAGTCTATGAAGTCGTGTCTATATAGTCCTAGTTATCGGTGTGAAGGGCACCAGATCTATAATTAGGAGGCTGCAATATTTAGGAATTATCTCACTCATTTCATACTCTTAATCATGCAATAGAGCTATGTCATAGAGATTTATTCATACTAGTGTGTTTCTCAGATTCATTCGACTACCCATTATACTAAAGGTAGTTGAAAATAAAAGTCAGTCCTTTATTGATGAGATGCTCTTAGCAAGAGTCTTGAGGAAGTCATGAGACTCCAGAGGGGCTTGATAGAAGCCCATGAGTGAGTTAAGTGTTGAGTTTCAAAGGAATGCACTCATGTTCATATGAATCGTGCATTTGAGCTAAAAGCGAGTTGTACACTCTTCCCTAAACCTCATTCAGCTAAGACTTTTAAGAGGATGGTACATTTAGAGCTTGGGTAGTATTTTCGCCCTAAAAGATAGTATGAATTATGAGATTATGAGCACTAGTAGTGAAAGTGCCCAGAGTTAGAGGAAAGTATGCAGAGGTTTAGTGATCTAAGAAAGGCAGATAGTGTTTTGAAGAGCTATGTTACTATAGTTATGCACCTAGTAAGTTACTAATGAAGAGTTTTCCCCTATGGGTAGACTAAGAAGTGATGAGTTATGAAGATTCCATCATAGGAGGTAGAGTCTGTTGTAGCTAGAAAAGAGTTTGTGATGAAGTGTCATTGTGTAGGTAATGACCAAGTATAAGTGTTGAATAGAAGAGCATGATATTCATGAGGTGATAGATCTAAGCTAGGCTTATGATTTCAAGAGAGAGCCCAAAATATTCAAAGTGTTATAGAACTAATTAGGAAAAGATGTATAGTGAATGAGTGAACAGTACTTCAGTTGTGAAGTGAAGTGTGATAGAAAATTTGTTAGTGTAAAGACTGAGAGGTAAGGATTGACTACTTGTCATGAGGTCCTAGTGGATGGGTGTTTCTGAATTTGTATCAAGTAGTTGTAAGTTAGTATAGTAAACAAGCAATAATATTGATATTCGGGTTTAGTCATATTGACGAAAAGAATGGCACCATGGTGATAATGTTAGTCTTGAGATTTTATCTAGAAGAATTGACATAGAGTAGGTGAGGAATTAAGGTGATAAGCTGCAATAAAGATGAGTGGTACAAGTGAGAGACCCTGACGTTTAGATAAGGGCAGTGAAGTGTGTCTAAGTCACAAGAGTAACAAGAGCATTAAGAGGTGTTTCAAGATGGTATGTTACTAGATGAGGTTTCAATTAAGTTATAATTTTCCATGTGTGCCTAGATAGCATAATTGAGTTGTCAATGTGGAATAGGTCCATAGCTTTCAAGTGTTAGCTTTAGACCTAAGGGGGAATGATAAGATGAGAAATCAAGTCAAGTGTTGAAAATTTCTTAAGGATCTAGTCAGTAGGAGTCCATGGAGTTGTTAGAGTACTAAGCTTGAATGTGGTGTGGTTAAACATTAGGTGGTTCTTGATATGAGCCCAATATGGTGGTAAAGAGTAATAGTTTTGGGATGAGATCTCCTATAGAGAGGTATAAAACCCGAACCTAAGGATTTGGGTTAACCTTGAATATGGTAAGAGCATACCATTAGACTCAGGCCTTAGTAAGAGTAGCCTCATTCCATACCAAGTCCATTCATCATTCGAGGACGAATGACCCCAAGGGGGAGATATTGTAACACCCCGGAAAAGTTTTGATATAAGACTCGAGCCATCCTTCGTAGTGAGTAAGTTTTACCAAGGAATTTAATTTTTTTCCAAAGTATTAAGTTCAGCTCACTAGATATAGCACCTTGAGTTCCAAAAAGAATTAAAGAGAATTCATTCAAGTCATTCCTTAGTTCTTCCAAGTTTTGGGTCAACTTCAAATGACCATAACCTTCAGTACAGTTTGAGTTAGGTGGTTTAATAGGTATCAAATGAAAGTTGTTTGAATTATATTTCCAACGCCACCAAGTTTGCTAATTTGTGATCTTGTATGAGGGAGATATGACTATTTGAAGTCGGGCTGCCCATTTTGGGAAAGCTAACCGGATTTAAGAGGGGTATTTTGGTATTTTCCTTACCCTATCAGATTTATTTAGTTTTTAGTAATTAAATAGGGGTCTAAACTGAATTGGTTCAGTTTACACAAATCCTAATTCACGCTAGGGTTTTAGAAAATAGTTCAAGAAGAGAAAAGAGGAGAAAGGCCTAGATTTCGTCGAGTTCTTGAGGATTTGATTTCGGATTTCCCAAGGGTTTAATACCTAAGAAGTATGTGAGTTCACATACCGTTGGGTTTGTTCACCCACAGGCCAATCATGTTAATTTCAGTGTAATTTCGTCCTAAAAAGTTGAAGGTTTGATGTTCTTGACTTGTGTTCTTGAATTTGCTCTCGTACTTGAATTAGGATGGGATTGATGAGTTTCTCGAGATAATCGTGTCGATCTTAAGAGTTGTTTTGAGTAGATTCTTAGGTACATGCATTGGGTAACCGAATCTAAAGAGAAATTGAAAAAAATAATCGAATCTAATCGAACTAAGGTCAGAAAATGAGAAGAAACATTCGTCAAAAAGTTTCGGGGAGGGGCTAGGGCGACGGCCCCCCATGCGCCAGAAGGCCTGGGGTGACGCTCCCCCGATGTGCAAGTAGGCCTGGGGTGACACGCCCCCAATGCGCCAGAGAAGCTGGGGACGCACGCCAGCAGTGCGCTAGAACCCAGTCTCTGAACTTTAGAGGCTGGCGCCCCGCACCAGCAGTGCGCCAGGGTTGCCTGCCCCCACCCATTTTTCATCGTTTAGCCCGTCTGAGTCTTTCTAAAGTGTACTAACACTTCCTATCGATTCTAACTACTCTAAATGAATTCTAAACACCTAGAAATCATTCATAACCTTGAATTCATAATTCAAATTCAAGGTAGAGTTAAGAGTTAAGTATTGAGAGTTCTTTCGAACATTTTGAGAAAGTCCTTTTTAGTCTTTTTGATGAGTCTTCTACAATTCCTAATTAACTTGTTTCAAGACTCGAGCAAGTGAGTATGAGAATGAGGAGAATGTATTCATGAGTCTACTTTATCATTACGAGATCCTTTGTACCATTAACCATAACTCTTGAATTCATAATTCACATTCAAGAGAGAGTTATAAGTAGAGTTCAAGAAAGTCTTTAAGTTCAAGTGTAAGTCCTTTGAGATCAACTATCGATTTGAACTATGTTTTGAAGAAGTAATTATGAAAATGAGAAGAATCGTATACACGAGTTCCATATTGTTATGTAGACCCTTGAATCGAGTCGTTCATGCCCATAGTTCTGCATGAACTTTATAATTTGATCATCTTTGAAAGGAGTAGTATCTTCAAGTTCTAAGTCTTGAGTATTGCATTCCTAATCCCTTTTGAGATTTTATTCCAAATCATGGGACTTTTACGTATTACCCATGCAGTCCATGAGTTGAGTTGCTCATGCCTATAATTCCGCATGAACCCTATGAGTTGAACATTCTTGAGATGAGTAGTATCATGAAGTCCATGAGTTGAGTTTTTCATGCTCATAATTCCGCATGAACCCTCTGAGTTGAGAATTCTTGAAATAAGTAGTATCATTGAAGTTCTTGAGTTCTGAGTTGTCGAGCTCCGAGTATTCAGTTCTATGTATGGTTATTGAAAACCTTGAATTGAGTCGTTCACGTCCATAATTCGGCATGAACCTTATTTTGAGAAGTCTTATACAATTTTTTCTAAATTTGTTTTAAGACTTGAGCACTTGAGTTGAGAAAGAGTAGAGTTGAGTTCATTTTCTTTTAAATGATATATGGGAACTAATTATTCCCAAGAGTAAATGTTTTCACATTTAAAAGAGGAGGAAACTGAGATTTCCAAAAGAGATTTGAGCAGTTCGAGTAACATCTCTTTTAAGAGAAATATTTTGAGTAATAATCTCAAACCAGTTCAAATAACTCAAGTCTCCATAAACCATACAGACAACATGGGTAGAAAGGGTCATACTTTTTAGATGATTCCTTAGTGATTTTTAGCATAGACTAGTGGATCCACTTAGTTAAGACATTCTATACCCCGGCAAAGTATAGGACAATTCTGGCAGCTTGGGCAAGACGTTGTATCATCACATAGCTCATAGTGATGGTTGTCGGTTAGAGAATCTCCCACAGAGTTATAATATCTTTTATTATATACAAATTGAGTTGTTATTGTATTCTTAAATACATTGTGTTTCTATCTACTATTTTAGAAGTTTTCCATATATTGCTTCTTTTATTGTTGCTTTATCCAGAGTTGAGTATCTTTGAGTTAAGTATCATATCTTTGAGTTTAGTTGAGTATCTTTTAGTTGAGTATCATATCTTTGAGTGGAGTATCATATCATTGAGTTGAGTTGAGTTGAGTTGAGTTGAGTTGAGTTGAGTGAGTCGAAAAGAGGTAAGTATGTTTCTATTCTACCAGTTCAAGCTTATGTTTATGCTTTAGAATTCCCCTTACATGCTCGTACATTCCATGTACTGAGACATTTGGCCTACATCATTTCATGATGCAGATACAGGTACTCAGGATCATCACCAGGCGTTTCGTTGATACCACATGTAGTTTGTGTTAGCTTTGGTGAGCCTCCTTGCTTCCAGAGGATTTCATTTACTTTTTAGTTTTGTCAGGATGTCGTGGGTCTTGTTCCAACTTCCATATTTGTCAGTTAGAGTCTTCATAGATTAAAAAAATAGAATTTCAGAAGTCTGTTCATTTATTTTTTAAATGTTTAAAGACTTAAGTTGTCTATTTTATGGTGAGTTTAATATATTATTTTTATTCATTTTTTTTTAAGCTTTTGCATGCTTGAGTTAGTCTTTCGCTTATAGTCAGCCAGGATGAGTGTCATGACCCAGACCGTCGTGATTGACACCCACACTAACCCTGCAGTGGGAGAACCACTACTACAACCCAAACCAAGCAACTAAACCAAAACTAAAGCATTTAAGTACACGAAAGCCAGAAAATACAAAGGAAAGAAATAGAGTTCCCATAAACTCTAAAAAGTCTGACAATAATAAACTAACAATGCGGAAGTAATGCCTAGAACCTGAAAGTCAATGTACCAAAACATCTAACAATGAACCAAGTTTAAACAAGAAGGGATGCAACCCCAACTAATGTACAAATAACTAATAGAATTGTCTAAGTCTGAAATGTGGACATAGACGAAAGGAGAACTAATGGCAACCCGGAAGAATTGGCTCACCCTTGAATTCGAACGACGATCGCTGATCTCCTAAGCGAGGTCTGTCAGTAGTCGCTTGAAGATGCCCTGTACTCAACAAAAATAAGAGCAAGTGCAGTATCAATACACAACCACAGTGTACTGTTAGGATCACGTGGCTACTCCACTAAGTGCAACATACATAAGTCATCACAACAATATAATCACATGCATATAACGAACTTATACAATATTATCAACATTTACTAACAACGAACAACTTCACATTTCTCAAGATACACAATTATATCAAATCATTGGTCCTCTCATGGAACCCAAACCAAAATAGTTAGCATACCCGAACATGGTACCTGATCCAATGATTATGCCGGAACGTGGAAACCTATCCCATAATTATGTCGAAACATGGCAACCGATCCAAGTTAGTTATGCCGAAATGTGGCAACAGATCCATTCAACACACCACAATCACAATCACAAGTATATCCTCAAGATCATACAATTAAGTCATGATTCCATGGTAACCATATTCATCTATCTCATTTACAAAAAGTGTGATCAATAATGCAACATTCATATACATACAGGTATCATATTGAAGCAAGAACAAGCATACACCACACAATTATGGAATCACAACCATCACCTACCTCGAAACAAGCTTGAAACCCTAAGAAACTTGATCCTTCCCTTTTCGGATTCGTTCCGCTTGTTCTTGGTCTACAAACAATCAATATAATACGGAAATCAATAAACAATCACTACTTACCCGAATTACTAACAATTTTATGAACCCTAGATCAAACCCATGATCCCAATTATCCAAATTAGGGTTGTTTCCACCATAGAATCTATAACAAAACCCTCCCCCATCAATATTCACCCATTCTATTACGTTCTACATATCGAAAAATGGAGTCGAGGAGTGAAAAGCTTACATTTAGCCTCAAGAATGGTGAAAACGAGTATGAGTCGCCTGGGGTTCGTTCCTTAACTCTAAAAATAAATAAAAAAGTGCCAAATAAGGTCGTTTAAGGGTTTATTTATGACTTTAAGTCGCATTGAAACCCCCACAGCATCCCTCACCCCGCTGCAGCGGCCCCGCCAGAGCGACACCAATCCCGCTAAAGTGACTTGCACGGAACCAGTGAGCTATTTAAAGAATTCCAAGATCCCCATTCCACAACACACCTCTAACCAATGACGATCAGAAAATACCATTTACGCTAAGATCGATTTCGGGAGTTCTACTCGCCCGAATTCAATTTCGTAAAGTCGTACGGGTTCTTTAACGAGTTATATAACTACTCATATAATCAAAATCATAATTCACTCACCCAATTGTTACCAGATTTCCCTATACCTCAATGACTCCGATTTCGTTCAAATCTGGACTAGGTTGGAAAAATCCAAATACTACGAAAAAGTTTTCCTGCACCAAATTTTCCCCCGTTGGCATTTCTATAACGACGGAACCAGGTCATTACAATAGATATCAATTTACCCATAAATCATCCCCGAGTGACAAAACTTAGGAGAAATAGGCTAAGGAAAGAATGAAGTAGTACCAGAATCGACGAACAATTGGGGATACGTGTCTCGCATGTCTCTCTCAGTTTCCCAAGTAGCTTCCTCAACTGGATAATGTTTCCATTGAACTTTCACAGACTTAATCTCCTTGGTCCTCAACTTACGCACATCACGATCAAGAATTGCAATCGGTTCCTCCTAATATTAGAGGTCCTTGTCTAACACAATTTTAAGTCATAAGCATAAGAGATAATAACATAATCATAAGCATAATCTCCACCATAAATATAATATGAGCATAAGTCAACATAAGGCATACTCCAACAACATAGAAGATGCCACATATTCATAAGCAATGTCTATACTCAAATCCTCATAACATAGGAAAAACTTCATAAGTGGTATTAAAATTTATTCAAGCTAAGAAATGATAAGTCTTTTGAGATAACTTTCTTCCATATGATATTTAACACCTCCACTTACGATAGTTTCACAAAAAAATGAACTGATTTAGCTATATATAAAACAAGCTATCTCAAATGATCTTCTCTTATTTCATCCCTCTACAAAATTTGTACACAATTAGTTTGACTAGTCAGATAGATCTAAGCTTTACATTATTCTTTCCTCTTTTTATCTAGTACTCTTTTAATACTTTTCAATTGCTAGGATACAAGTTCTAGTAAATCTAGGTCAGAATAGAGGAAATTAATCATCTTAGGTTTGACCAAATGCAGCAAGAAATAACATTGCTATGGTGGAAATAAATTTAATTTGTGATAAATTTTGAGGTTGAGATCACTTTTAACAATTTCATTAAAAAGAGAAGTTCTGATCAAGGATGGAACTTTTCATCTCATATCTAATTAGTTAGTCAATCTTAAGAGATGCCTAATCATAACAATCATTGATCTTGTTACAAAATCAATACGGTTGATGGATAATTTTTTTTGGCATTCTAGTGGTACTATCAAGTTTTTAAAATGTTATTTGACTCAAATAGCTAAATTACTAGAAATTGAACAATTTTGAATACCTAGAGTGATCCAACAAAATGGGGTCTAGGAAAGGTAAATAGATCTTACCATTTAAATTAACCATACAAATACGTCAGAATAGGGGAAATTAATCATCTTAGGTTTGACCAAATGCAGCAAGAAATAACATTGCTATGGTGGAAATAAATTTAATTTGTGATAAATTTTGAGGTTGAGATCACTTTTAACAATTTCATTAAAAAGAGAAGTTCTGATCAAGGATGGAACTTTTCATCTCATATCTAATTAGTTAGTCAATCTTAAGAGATGCCTAATCATAACAATCATTGATCTTGTTACAAAATCAATACGGTTGATGGATAATTTTTTTTGGCATTCTAGTGGTACTATCAAGTTTTTAAAATGTTATTTGACTCAAATAGCTAAATTACTAGAAATCGAACAATTTTGAATACCTAGAGTGATCCAACAAAATGGGGTCTAGGAAAGGTAAATAGATCTTACCATTTAAATTAACCATACAAATACGTCAGAA
>JAJOOR010018970.1:0-11615 GCA_036250505.1 Solanum acaule
TTATGACTCTATGAATATATGTGGTTGGATTGATGAAGGCTATATGTAAGTTCACCCTTGGTAACCTTAAGGTGATACATTGCACCAAGTATTCCCTAAGGGTTTCTTGAGGAAAGGAGTTAAGATAAAGAGGAAGGTAATGTATTATATGCATTGAATGTGCCTAAAATTTTATAACTGGCTCTATGTGCTATTATGAATGGTTTCCATGTGTAGGATGATGTATGTGGTTTATATTGTGCCTATGTACTAAATGTTCTTGAAGTTTCTCTAAAAAGGCATGATGCATCGTTTCTAACTAAATGTCCTTTTAAAAGAATGTTTTTCATGGTTATCATACTTAATGCATTCTTGTACTAACACTATTCTTCCTCGTCTTTTTACACCAAGTGTAGGTGATGGTGACTAAAGGGTCTTTCCTAGAAGTGATGAGCTTGGCTTACTATTCTCATGTTCGGGTGTGTCCTTAAAGATTCAAGGACCTTTATGTTAAAGAGCTTCCTTAAGTTCTATGTACTAGATAGTAGTTTCTTTTGTATTGTAAGGGTTGTGTCCCTCTTGTGTTGTAGTCATGTTTTAAGATGTCTACCTTGAGACGTAGTACTCCGATTTTGTATTAAATGTTTAATGAGGTGCCTTTTGTGTCTTGTGTTATATTATGAAATTTTTTTAAATTTTGCACTATTTTTCTATGATAAATGCTATGACGAATGCTAAGGGCTTATATAAGACCTCTGCTAGGTCAAATACGCCGGTAACGACTAGGGGGTGCTCTCGGGTCGTTATAAACTTGGTATCAGAGCATAAAGTTATGAAAATGGTCTTAGGATTCAACGTCTCATGAGGCACATCTAGTAGAGTCTTGTTCATCGGTATGAGTCACGACACATCTATGAGCGAGAGGCCATAGGATGATAGAAGTTTCACTTTCTTTCTTACTCTTTTGTCGTGCCGTAGGCCTTAACTCCATATGATTTCCCTCTCTTATTTTCCCCTTGTACGGTGGTCTTCTAGATGTGATTACTTGGAAGGAGTTATGTTGCAAGGATCAAGGGAAGAAAAGGTGAGTTTTAATGCTTATTATGATGTGGTGACTATCTGAGTATATATATGAAGGTAGATCTAGAAATCGTATTATGATACCAATCATGGCTATATGTGATCTATGAGGTTGAAGTCATTACATTAAAAATGTTGTATGGTGGTGTAGTTCTCGTATGATAAGAGTCATTATGGTAAGAATGAAATCCTTTTTAGCATGATGAGTTGCTTTATGGTGATGGGTAATGATAGTAGAAAGTCATGGTGAAGATTTGAGGAGTTTTGAAGGAAGGTGGTAACTAGTGTGAGTTGAAAGTTGCCTTTTCTTATGAGTGATGCTTCATGGGTGTCCTTGTGTGAATCATAATTCTTGTGTAGGCTAGCCCTAAGAGTGGAAAAAGGGGATTGTTCCGTGAGTTGGGATAGTGTTTTGCTCTAAGGTTAACTTGGAGAGTTGCATGTACCCCTTAGTTCATAGGAAGGAAAAGAGAATAGATGCTAACCAACTCTAAAGAGGATAGTTGTCTTGTAAGGTTGATCTTAAGTATGGTAATTCAAAGAGGGCATTTAGATAATACCTAGGCATGGTTGAGCGGAAAGTTACACCAAAGGTGATGATAAGGGTATGATGTGATAGATAGTTGTTTAAGCTCACCCCAAGTGGGGGATAATGTGCCTAGATGGTAAAGTTTTGAGTGCCCTTAATATTTCTACATTGAACTTACGTGAGTTCTCCAAGTTGAGAACCACTTTGTGTGATAGATATGAAGTGGAGTGGCATATATACTTATTTTTTTGGATTCTTGAAATCCTCACCTAAGGGAGTATAATGAAGACTTAGTGGAGAATGGTTCCTACCTTAGAGATGAAGGAGGTAATGATTAAAGGAGTTTGCATAACTTGATCCCAAGAGAGGGACATTGTGCTTAATAATAAGCGATAGTTCTCTTGGTTACTTTAATGTGTTCTTAGATGGGTTTACCCTAAGTGGGGGATGATGAGTGAGTAGTAAGGTTGTTGATATCCTTATCTTTTCGTTCTATTCTTATTCAAGCTTGAGACCAAACAGTTCCTAGTAGCTTGTTCATGTTTTGGAGTCTTGCATAGGATGAGTTGAATGATCTCCGTATGTTATGCATGTCCTAGAACACACTAAGTTACGCATGTTTTGAAGGATTCTTACTACATAAAAATGGAATTTGAGTAGTAAAATTCATGTTTCACATGTCAATATGCATCTTTATATGGTGAATGCACTCTTGACTTCATGAGGAAGAGAGTACAAGCATGCTTAGGTTAGAAGTTGGAATTTCTCCTCAAATGAATTGACCTTTGTCTAATGCTTGTTTATGAGTTTTATGATGACATGTGTGTATGTTGTGACTAGGAGAAGGTAGTCCCTCCTTGAACATAACAAAACTTGGTAATGATATGTATGTTCTTGATAGTATGATGATGAAATAATAAGACTAGTAGATGATCTATAATCCTCATGTTAGGGTGCAACTAGTATGAATTTCTTAATTGCCTCATGAGTGGAATTGTTGATCATGTCTATGTGTGAACTTGAAAGCCATTGCATTATGGACCCTATGATATAAAAGGGGTAAATATAATGTCATGCTTAGGAAAAGGTAGTTCCTCCTATGAACATGAGAAAGCCCTATGTGGTTGATGCATTACGAGTCGCTGATTAAAGTTTCAACTTGCTGGTAGTGCATGAGTTGATTTTAAGTGCATGCATAAATGATTTCTTATGATTAAGTTGCATAACGTGCTTTAATGAGATATTTCCATGTTGTATTTCTTTGTTGTTTGAAATGAGAATGATGATTATGACATGATTTCCTTATATGTGCATATTTTTGTGAAAAATTCATGCTTAAGTCGTATTTTGAGTTTTCACGAACTTTATTTCTCATGGTTGAAATTACACCCATAGATGTTGTGTGATGTTGACTTCATGAGAGTTGTAATGAGCATGTTTGATGTTGTCCTGTTAAAGAAATGTCTTGTTGATTGCTTAATTTATAGGTTGATGCTTATTGAATTTGGAGAAGGTAGTTCCTCCTATACTTATGAGAAGTAAAGAGTTTTAAGCATAGTGTTGATTTGGAGAAGGAAGTTCCTCCATTGAAATGGGAAATAAGAAAGTAGAATACGCTGGTAACGACTAAGGGGGTGCTCTCGGATCGTTACAAACTTGGTATCAGAGCATAAGGTTATGAAAATGGTCTTAGGATTCAATGTCTCATGAGCCATGTCTAGTAGAGTCTTGTTCATCAGTGTGAGTCGCGACATATCTATGAGCGAGAAGCTATAAAACGATACAAGTTTCACTTTCTTTCTTACTCTTGTGTCGTGTCGTAGAGCTTAACTCCATATGATCTCCCTCTCTTATTTTTCCCTTGTCCGGTGGTCTTCTAGATGTGATTACTTGGAAGGGGTGATGTTGCAAGGATCGAGGGAAGAAAAGGTGAGTATTAATGCTTATTATGAAGTGGTGACTATATGAGTATATATATGAAGGTATACTTGGAAATCGTATTGTGATACCAATCATGGCTATATGTGATCTAAGTGGTTGGAGGCATTACTTTGAAAATGTTGTATGGTGGTGTAGTTCTGGTATGAGAAGAGTCGTTATGGTAAGAATGAAATCCTGTTTAGCAAGATGAGTTGCTTTATGGTGATAAGTAATGATAGTAGAAAGTCATGGTGAAGATTTGAGGATTTTGAAGAAAGGTGGGAACTAGTGTGAGTTAAAAGTTGCCTTTTTTATTAGCGATTCTTCATGGTTGTCCTTATGTGAATCAGAGTTCTTGTGTAGGCTAGCCCTAAGAGTGGAAAAAGGGGTTTTATTACATGAGTTGGGATAGTGTTTTGCTCTAAGGTTAACTTGGAGAGTTGCATGTACCCCTTAGTTCATAGGAAGGACAAGAGAATAGATGTTGACCAATTCTAAAGAGGATAGTTGTCTTGTAAGGTTGATCTTACGTATGGTCATTCAAAGAGGGCGTTTAGACAATACCTAGGCATGGTTGAGCGGAAAGTTACACCAAAGGTGATGATAAGGGTATGATGTGATAAAGAGTTTTTAAGCTCACCCCAAGTGGGGGATAATTTTCCTAGATGGTAAGGTTTTGAGTGCCCTTCAAATTTCTACATTGAACTTCCTTGAGTTCTTCAAGTTGAGAACCACTTTGGGTGATAGATATGAAGTGGAGTGGTATAGATACTTATTTTTTTGGATTCTTGAAATCCTCACCTAAGGGAGTATAGTGAAGATTTAGTGGAGAATTGTTCCTACCTTAGAGATGAAGGAGGTAATGATTAAAGGAGTTTATATAACTTGATCCCAAGAGGGGGACATTGTGCTTAATTGGTAAGCGATAGTTCTCTTGGTTACTTTAATGTGCTCTTAGATGGGTTTACCCTAAGTGGGGGATGATGAGTGAGTAGTAAGGTTGTTGATATCCTTATCTTTTCGTTCTATTCTTATTCAAGCTTGAGACCAAAGAGTTCCTAGTAGCTTGGTCATGTTTTGGGGTCTTGCATATGATTATGAGTTGCATGATCTCCGTATGTTATGCATATCCTAGAAGACACTATGTTATGCATGTTTTGAAGGATTCTTACTACATAAAAATGGAATTTAAGTAATAAATTTCATGTTTCTCATGTCAATATGCATCTTTATATGGTGAATGCAATCTTGACTTCATGACGAAGATAGTACGAGCATGGTTAGGTTAGAAGTTGGAATTTCTCCTTAAATGAATTGACCTTTCTGTAATGCTTGCCTATGAGTTTTATGATGCCATGTGTGTATGTTTTGACTAGGAGAAGGTAGTCACTCCTTGAACATAACTAAACATGGTAATGACATTTATGTTCTTGATAGTATGATTATTAAATAATAAGACTAGTAGATGATCTGTAATCCTCATGTTAGGGTGCAACTAGTATAAATTGTTTAATTGCCTGATGAGTGGAAATGTTGATAATGTCTATGTGTGCACTTGAAAGCCATTGCATAATGGACCCTATGATTATATAAAAGGGGTAAATAACATATCATGCTTAGGAGAAGGTAGTTCCTTCTATGAACATGAGAAAGGCTTATGTGGTTGATGCATTATGAGTCGGTGAATAAAGTTTCAACTTGCTGGTATTGCATGAATTAATTTGAAGTGCATTCTTAAATGATTTCTTATGATAAAGTTGCATAACGTGCTTTAATGAAATAGTTGCATATTGTGTTTCTTTGGTGTTTGAAATGAGTGATGATTATGACATGAATTCCTTGTATGTGCATATTTTTGTTAAAACTCCATGCTTAAGTTGTATTTTGAGTTTTCATGAACTTTATTTCTCATGGTTGAAAATGCACCCATGGATGTTGTGTGATGTTGACTTCATGAGAGTTGTAATGCGCATACTTGATATTGTTTCGTTAAAGAAATGTCTTGTTGATTGCTTAATTTATATGTTTATGCTCATTGAATATGGAGAAGGTAGTTCCTCCTATACTTATGATAATTAAAGTATTTTAAGCATAGTGATGAATTGGAGAAGGAAGTTCCTCCAATGAAATGGGAAATAAGAAAGTAGAATACGCCGATAACGACTAGGGGGTGCTCTCGGGTCATTACAAACTTGGTATCAGAGCATAAGGTTATGAAAATGGTCTTAGGATTCAACGTCTGATGAGCCACGTCTATTAGGGTCTTGTTCATCGGTGTGAGTCGCGACACATCTATGAGCGAGAGGCTATAGGACGATACAAGTTTCACTTTCTTTTTTACTCTTGTGTCGTGCTGTAGAGCTTAACTCCATATGATCTCCCTCATTTATTTTTTCCTTGTCCGGTGGTCTTCTAGATGTGATTACTTGGAAGGGGTGATGTTGCAAGGATCGAGGGAAGAAAATGTGAGTTTTAATGCTTATTATGAAATGGTGACTATTTGAGTATATATATGAAGGTAGATTTGGAAATCGTATTGTGATGCCAATAATGGAGATATGTGATCTATGAGGTTGGAGGTATTACATTGAAAATGTTGTATGGTGGTGTAGTTCTCGTATGATAAGAGTCGTTATGGTAAGAATGAAATCCTTTTTAGCATGACGCGTTGCTTTATGGTGATGGGTAATGATAGTAGAAAGTCATGGTGAAGATTTGAGGAGTTTTGAAGGAAGGTGGTAACTAGTGTGAGTTGAAAGTTGCCTTTTCTTATGAGTGATGCTTCATGGTTGTCCTTGTGTGAATCAGAGTTCTTGTGTAGGCTTGCCCTAAGAGTGGAAAAAGGGGATTGTTCCGTGAGTTGGGATAGTGTTTTGCTTTAAGGTTAACTTGGAGAGTTGCATGTATCCCTTAGTTCATAGGAAGGACAAGAGAATAGATGTTGACCAACTCTAAAGAGGATAGTTGTCTTGTAAGGTTGATCTTAAGTATGGTCACTCAAAGAGGGCATTTAGATAATACCAAGGCATAGTTGAGCAGAAAGTTACACCAAAGATAATGATAAGGGTATGCTGGGATAAGGAGTTGTTTAAGCTCACCCCAAGTGGGGATAATGTGCTTAGATGGTAAGGTTTTGAGTTCTCCAAGTTGATAACCACTTTGGGTAATAGATATTATGTGGAGTGGTATAGATACTTATTTTTTTGGATTCTTGAAATCCTCACCTAAGGGAGTATAGTGAAGACTTAGTGGAGAATTGTTCCTACCTTAGAGATGAAGGAGTTAATGATTAAAGGAGTTTGCATAACTTGATCCCAAGAGGGGGACATTGTGCTTAATTGGTAAGCGATAGTTCTCTTGGTTACTTTAATGTGCTCTTAGATGGGTTTACCCTAAGTGGGTGATGATAAGTGAGTAGTAAGGTTGTTGATATCCTTATCTTTTCGTTCTATTCTTATTCAAGCTTGAGACCAAAGAGTTCCTAGTAGCTTGGTCATGATTTGGAGTCTTGCATATGATTATGAGTTGCATGATCTCCGTATGTTATGCATGTCCTAGTACACACTATGTTATGCATGTTTTGAAGGATTCTTACTACATAAAAATGGAATTTTAGTAATAAAATCCATGTTTCTCCTGTCAATATGCATCTTTATATGGTGAATGCACACTTGACTTCATGAGGAAGAGAGTACGAGCATGCTTAGGTTAGAAGTTGGAATTTCTCCTCGAATTAATTGACCTTTGTGTATTGCTTGCTTATGAGTTTTATGATAACATGTGTGTATGTTGTGACTAGGAGAAGGTAGTCCCTCCTTGAACATAACAAAACTTGGTAATGATATGTATGTTCTTGATAGTATGATGATTAAATTATAAGACTAGTAGATGATCTATAATCCTCATGTTAAGGTGCAACTAGTATGAATTGCTTATTTGCCTTACGAGTGGAAATGTTAATCATGTCTATGTGTGCACTGATAGCCATTGCATAATGGACCCTATGATGATATTAAAGCGGTAAATATCATGTCATTCTTAGGAGAAGGTAGTTCCTCCTATTAACACGAGAAAGGCCTATGTGGTTGATGCATTATGAGTCCGTGAATAAAGTTTAAACTTGCTGGTAGTGCATGAGTTGATTTGAAGTGCATGCTTAAATGATTTCTTATGATAAAGTTGCATAACGTGCTTTAATGAGATAGTTGCATGTTGTATTTCTTTGGTGTTTGAACTGAGAATGATGATTATGACATGATTTCCTTGTATGTGCATATTTTTGTGAAAAATTCATGCTTAAGTTTTATTTTGAGTTCTCACGAACTTTATTTCTCCGGGTTGAAATTGCATCCATAAATGTAGTGTGATGTTGAATTTATGAGAGTTGTGATGAGCATGCTTGATGTTGTCTTGTTAAAGAAATGCCTTGTTGATTGCTTAATTTATATGTTGATGCTCATTGAATATGGAGAAGGTAGTTCCTCTTATACTTATGAGAATTCAAGAGTTTTAAGCATAGTGATGATTTGGAGAAGGAAGGCTTTGTTCCATGAGTTGGGATAGTCTTTTGCTCTAAGGTTAACTTGGAGAGTTGCATGTACCACTTATTTAATAGGAAGGACAAGAGAATAGATGTTGACCAACTCTAAAGAGGGTAGTTGTCTTGTAAGGATGATCTTAAGTATGGTCATTCAAAGAGGGCATTTAGATAATAACTGGGAATGGTTGAGCGGAAAGTTACACCAAAGGTGATGATAAGGGTATGATGTGATAAAGAGTTGTTGAAGAGCAACCCAAGTAGGGGATAATGTGCCTACATGGTAAGGTTTTAAGTGCCCTTAATATTTCTACATTGAACTTCCTTGAGTTCTCCAAGTTGAAAACCACTTTGGGTGATAGATATGAAGTGGAGTGGTATAGATACTTATTTTTTTATATTCTTGAAATCCTGACCTAAGGGAGTATAGTGAAGACTTACTGGAGAATGGTTCCTACCTTAGAGATGAAGGAGGTAATGATTAAAGGAGTTTGCATAACTTGATCCCAAGAGGGGGACATTGTGCTTAATTGGTAAGCGATAGTTCTCTTGGTTACTTTAATGTGCTCTTAGATGGGTTTACCCTAAGTGGGGGATGATGAGTGAGTAGTAAGGTTGTTGATATCCTTATGTTTTCCTTCTATTCTTATTCAAGCTTGAGACCAAAGAGTTCCTAGAAGCTTGTTAATGTTTTGGAGTCTTGCATATGATTATGAGTTGCATGATATCTGTATGTTATGGATGTCCTAGAAGACACTATGTTAAGCATGTGTTGAAGGATTCTTACTACATAAAAATGGAATTTTAGTAATAAAATTCATGTTTCTCATGTCAATATGCATCTTTATATGGTGAATGCACTCTTGACTTCATGAGGAAGAGAGTACGAGCATGCTTAGGTTAGAAGTTGGAATTTCTCCTCAAATGAATTGACCTTTGTCTAATGCTTGTTTATGAGTTTTATGATGACATGTGTGTATGTTGTGACTAGGAGAAGGTAGTCCCTCCTTGAACATAACTAAACATGGTAATGATATGTATGTTCTTGATAGTATGATGATTAAATGATAAGACTAGTAGATGATCTATAATCCTCATATTAAGGTGCAAATAGTACGAATTGCTTAATTGCCTCATTAGTGGAAATGTTGACCATATCTATGTGTGCACTTGAAAGCCATTACATAATGGATCCTATGATGATATAAAAGGGGTAAATATTGTGTCATTCTTAGGACAAGGTAGTTCCTTCTATGAACATGAGAAAGGCCTATGTGGTTGATGCATTATGAGTCGGCGAATAAAGTTTCAACTTGCTGGTAGTGTATGAGTTGATTTGAAGTGCATGCTTAAATGATTTCTTATGATAAAGTTGCATAACGTGCTTTAATGAGATAGTTGCATGTTGTGTTTCTTTGGTGTTTGAAATGAGAATGATGATTATGACATGATTTCCTTGTATGTGCATGTTTTTGTGAAAAATTCATGCTTAAGTGGTATTTTGAGTTTTCACGTACTTTATTTCTTATGGTTGAAATTGCACCCATAGATTTTGTGTGATGTTGATTTCATGAGAGTTGTAATGAGCATGCTTGATGTTGTCTTGTTAAAGAAATGTCTTGTTGATTGCTTAATTTATATGTTGATGCTAATGGAATATGGAGAAGGTAGTTCCTCCTATATATAAGAGAGGTAAAGAGTTTTAAGCATAGTGATGATTTGGAGAAGGAAGTTCCTCCAATGAAATGGGAAATAATAAAGTTGATGCATAAGGAGTTGGTAGATGTGTTACTACTTTCTTGAATTTCACAAAGTTGTTTTGAGCCTTTTATGTGGAGTTGATGTTCCTCCTTAATGTGTGCTTTTATGTTGATGTTGTATGTTGTGTATTGTGAGCTGCTTGTTGGGTCATTGAGTCCTCAGAAGTGTTTTAAGTGTCATTCGAGGACGAATATTCCTAAGTGGGGGATATTGTAACGACCCTCAAAATAAAGTAGGATAAAGTAGAGTCTCACATGGGTTTTATGCATTGATAACTTGTTAAAATAATGAAGTATAGCCTTTTTAGTCAGTTTTAAAGAGTTTGGAAGTCAAACGTCAAGGGACGACCAAGACGTTCGGAAACTAGTCTTTTACGTGTTCGTGTGTTCTAGTATGTTCTTCATGTTTTTATGTGTTGTTTGGAGTCTAAAATCAGTGGAGGTGACCATAGTGTCTTAATAAATATTTTTAGGGTCAAAACGTTCGGATACGACGCCCCGGGGGCCACCCTAAGGGTCCCCGAGGAGGACCCCAACCTTGGCCAAGAAAGCTGCCAAGACAGCTTGAAGTTGTGCTTGGAGGGAGCATGTCCGCGTCGCGGACTAGCTCCACCAAGGGCCAACTGTTTGGTCCGCGTCGCGGACTCTACTGTCTCGAATTTAATTTCCAGAAAACTTGAGGGAACACCTCCGCGTCGCGAACTTGTTTCCCGATGAAATCTACGAAAATAAAACTCAAGTTTGACTGGGTTAAAAGGTCCGACTAAGTGAGAGGTAGTTTGGGTACTTTGGGGAATTATTATAAACGGTTATTCTACCTATTTTAAGGTATATTAAGTTGTTAAAACCCCAAAACCTAAAATTAGACCCCATTCTTCAAATTGACCATTCCCTCTCAAAATAAATTTTCTCAAAAACTCCATTGAAGACCTTGATGAAGCTCAAGCTAGAAGATGGGTTTTCAACTGATTTCTTCTTAAATTTCATGGGTCTTCAATAATTAAGTTATGGTAACTCTTGATTCTTGAATAACCTCTCATTTAAGGAGTTCTATCAAAGATTTTCAAAAGTGATTCAAAGACCAAAATTCCCAATTTTTAATCTAAACATGGGTTCCTTGTCAAACGATTTTCTAAATCATTCTATTGATGAATTAATGTGGAATTAAGGTTTTTAAGATAATTTTCAAAGAAATTCTTAAAGAACCTATTATCCCCAAATTCTCGAAAATTGGCCTATGATATGGGTCTTTGTGAATATTATCTCTATTGGTGAAATTATGTTTAGATTGTATTGATGTTTCCTATCATTATCTATACTTATTCATGTTGAATTGTTAGTATATTGATGAGTTGAGGATTATGGCCTTATGGGCAAAGTTATGGGTTGATCCCTTGGTTTATGGAATTGTACTTAGATTATGTTTATGATATTGAATTACATTGTTGATTCCTATTGCTACCTATGTCAATTGATCATGAAATTGTTGAGGATTGATCCATGGTGATCATGGCTTGGAGAATTGGTAAGTTGACCTAACTTCTAGTCTATAGTATGAGAATTTATGTTGTGTGGTTTGATCCACTTATGGTGGAGGTGTTCACTTCTTGTCTATCTATGCATGTTGAGATCATGGCCTTGGATGTAATAGATGTGAAGTGAATTGATGATTATGATGCATATGTTTATGAAGTTATGCTATGAAGGTTATGTATGAAATCCTCAATGCTAGCATGATGTTTAAAGTGTGTTGATGATGAGGAGTATAATGTGAATGATAATGTTAGGCATAAGGTGTGGTCTACATGAT
>JAJOOR010018973.1:0-12016 GCA_036250505.1 Solanum acaule
ATTGATTGTTAGTTTGTTGGTAATATATCATTCAAGTTCAATGTTAGGTTAGTAATTGATTGACAATATGTTCAAAATATTATTAACTGAATGATTATTCAATAGTAAAATATTTATTAATTTATTGCATTTAAAAATCTAAGAGCATGAATATAAATCCAAAAATATTAATATCAATTTTATAAATCATATTTGAATGAAACAATGCAAAATCTATGATAACAAGTTAAATTAATCTCAATATGACACATATCATTATATTTTAATTTGAGCACGTTTACCAAAAATATTGACCAAATCTAAATTTTGGCCAAAACTTAAAAGTTAAAATGCCTAACAGCACAAACTAAAAATAGAAGCCTCAAAACCTGAACCAACCATCCTATTAGATATAAAAATGACCTTCCGAAGCTAATCGCGCTGACAGAATTCTCATCAGAGCACGTTTACAAAAAATGTTAAGAAGAGTCAAATTTTGGCCAAAATTAAAAGTTAGAACGCCTAACAAAATCCAAACCAACCATCCTATTAGACGAAAAATGACCTTCCAGAGCTAACCGCGCTGAAGAAATTCAAATTTGAGCATGTTTCCCAAAATAATTGACCTAATTCAAATTTTAGCCAAAAGTTAAAAGTTAAAACACTTAACGACACAAACTGAAAATAAAAGTCTCAAAACCCGAACCAACCATCCTATGAGACCAAAACTGAACTTATATGGCTAACCGCAGTGACAAAATTTCAATTCGAGCACGATTACCAAAAATATTGAATAATGTGAAATTTTGGCCAAAAGTTAAAAGTTAAAATGCCTAACGGCACAAACTAAAAATGGAAGCCTCAAAACCCGAACTCTCTATCTTATTACATCAAAAATGACCTTCCGCATCTAACTACACCGGCGAAATTCTCATCTGAGCACGTTTATCAAATATATTGATCGAAGTTAAATTTTGGCCAAAATTTATAAGTTAAAACACCTAACGGCACACACTAAAAATGAAAGACTCAAAACCCAAACCAACCATCCTATTAGATAAAAAAAAAATGACCTTTGGAGTTAATTACGCTGACGGAATTCTCATCTGAGCACGTTCACAAAAATATTGACCAAAACATAAGATTTAAAACACCTAACGACACAAACAAAAAACGGAAGCCTCAAAACTTGAACCAACCTTCCTGTTAGATCAAAAATGACCTTTTGAAGCTAATGACACTGACAAAGTTCTAATCTGAGCACGTTTACCAAAAATATTGACCAAAGTCAAGTTTTGGCTAAAATTTAAAAGTTAAAACGCATAACGACACAAACTGAATATGAAAGCCTCAACACTAGACGCTGATTTACCAAAAATTTTAACTTCAATTGGTAAATTTATCAACTATTCAAATATAAGTTAGTAATTAATAATTTACCAATAAATTTTATCACAGTTGGTAATAGTTACTATTCAACTAAACATTCATATGTAATATTACTAACTAATAATTAATATGTTGGTAAATTTTACCAATAAATTAATGAACGGTTGGTATATTACCAACTATTTTAATGATGTTAGTAATTTACTAACTACAATCTTTATTCGTCGGCAAAATTTCCAACTAATTGGCTATTGGTTGGCAAGTTTACCAACAAATTATATTTCGTTACTAATTTACCAACACATTTATATTTGGTTGGTAAATTTAGCAACACAATCTTGCCGTTGGTAAATGTTTGGTTAGTAATTCATTGGTAATATGTTAAGAAATTATATAAACAACTTTTTTGTCATATTTACCAACCGATATATACTTTGTTGGTAATATTACCAACAAAACATGTGCGTTAGTAATTCGTAAAATTTACACATAAAATAATTTACATATTTTAAAACTACACAAAAAATAATACTCCCTCTATCCCAATTTATATGACATTTTTCATTTTCAAGAGTCAAACAATTTAAGTTTGATATACAATTTACGCATGGAATCTTCAAAAATTTTAAAATAAAATTATAAACTACGTAAAAAGTACTATAAGTCACATAAATTGACAATTCTAAATACTTAAAAGACGTATGAAAAATCTATGATCAAAAGATAAACTTGTTTGAATCTTGAAATCTGAAAACTAACACATAAATTGGGACATATAGAGTCAAAAAAGATTTTTGAAATTTGTGTGATTATAAATTTTTTTTATGAGTATTTTAAAATAAAATCTTATTGTTGCAGTGTGAACAACTCATACATTCACCAACAGGTCAGAAAAGTGAAACCTACCAGCTGGGCCTTCATATTTTCGTTCTTCCTAACTGAACCCCTTCCATTTTTCTTCATTTCTTCAAAGCATCTTCAACAATGGCTTCTAATGGAGCTCCTCTGGCAAGTGTTCAGCTTTTTCTTTACCCTAATTTAATACCTTTCCACAAATCACTTTCATTACTAACACTGTAAATTGGGATTTTTTCTTCTTCAGGGAGATGCGGATACAAAGACAAGTTTAGAGAAGATCAAACGGCAATTGGCTTCTGGTTCTGGCAGGAATCTACTACAGGGTCCACTTCTCAAACGATCTGAGACTGTAAGCCATGTTTTTCTTACTCTGCTTCTCTTGATTCGTAATCATTTCTCCTCTTTTTTCCCCCTATGAATTCGAGCTTTATTGTGATTGAGGAGTGAAGGTTGTTGTTGTTTGATGTTTGATTTTACTGGAGTTTATTTCTTTCTTCCCTCAGATCATGTGGGTCAATGATGTAACCCGAATTTTGACGCTTTTCAATTCAGATAGTGGTTACGAACTGGTTATTATGCTGGAACACTTGTGCATATATAAAAAGAGGTTCCTAATGGACTATGTAGAAGAAAGATTATAATGAGTAGTGAGCTGATTCCTCAACCACAAATCAGCGTTTCCTGTAGTTAACTGGATGGTATGTTGTTGTATGTAATTTAGACGTTATTTAATATGAATACAAGTGTAATTTATGTGCAAACGTTTAAAGGAAAGTTTTGCAAATAAAAGGGCTCAAAGAACATCCTAAAGGTTTATGCTTGATCTGTAACACTCTTAGTGGGGTAGAGGGGTCATTGGAGGACGCTGTGGGGAAGGAAGAGCTCCTTGTTTTCTAACACTGGAAATGATTTATCTTCTCCAATTTGGGCAAATGAAATAGCTAGCAGATCTGTTTTCCTCACAAATAAAGGTTACCGTTTGATGGATACAAGAAAGTTTGGAACACCATTGCTGTGGTCATTTGGTGGCAATCTGGAGTGAAAGAAACAATAGAATTTTTCAAGGCAAACAAAGCTACTTTTTTTGGTAAAAGGAGATAGTTTTATATATATATATATTATGCATCAATACAATGGCAAACAAAGCTACATACATAGCCTTAAAGACATGTATTTTCTTTAGCTTTTTAGTGCAAGCTGGATTTTGTTAACAATGTAGATACCTTGTTAGATATGATCAGGTCCTACAATCTGTAAATTTTGACGCACTATCTTAGTTCTGAACTACTGATACACCACTTATGATATTCACCATTACCCATAAGAAAGTTTCCACATTGCTATAGGAAGACACCTTTTATCTTCATTTTTAGGAGAGACAGGTCCTAGCAGTAAATTATCCACAATCCAGCATGTTTGGTTTATCTTTAATTTCAAAGTTGATATGCAGTTAGTTAATATTGGTAAAAAATATTGAGAAAGAAGAGAATATCAATGACAATGTGTTGCAATTGAGTGAAAGAAATAGAAAAGGGAAGTCATATAAAGTGATAAAGATTAAGTTTTAGGTTGGGATTGCTAAACTAGAAGCTTTCCTTTGTCATGCTTAACCCAAACTTGAGTGTTCTCCCAATGTCATAGTTTCTGCTTGCGGCTTCCTGATTTTGATGAACATTTTACTCAAATGTCACATGATTAGTTATAATGTTCAATCATGATTATACCACACATAGATAGAGTATGCTGAATGTGAAAGTATGATTTCTTATTATACTTGACTATATGATAAGTTAGATCTTATTTCGCCAAATTTTCAAAATGTGCTTTTTTGGATTGACATTCGTTCCAAAATGTAGTACAACATTCCATCCCTTAAATTGAAAGCCCTGAAGATTAAGCTGAAGGAATGGAGCAAAACAGCTCAAGGCAACTTGGGTATACAGAAGCAAAATGTCTTGTCACAATTGGTTGAGCTGGACAGGTTGCAGGAGCAGAGAGAACTGAATGAAGATGAAATTGCTTCTAGACTAGTTCTGGACATGGAGTTGAAGATATAGCCAAAAACGAAGAGATAGCATAGAGGCAAAGGTACAGGGCAACATGGTTGAAACGGGGGTGGCGGGGGGGGGGGGGGGATAGAAATACAAGATTCTTCCATAGAACAACAAATGCAAATGCTCATAGGAGGATGAATACAATAGACAAGCTCAAAGTTGGAAATGTGTTAGTGACAGAACTAGAACAAGTGGGGAAAGAGATAATTCCTACTATGAGAACTTACATAAAGAAACAAAAGGGTGGAGACCACTGTCGGAGATGAGAGATTGTCCCAGTGTTGAGAAGGAGGATATAAAACTTTTTTGATGGCTGATATTGAAGAACAGGAAATCCTGGAGAGCATTAGAGCTTGTACAGGAGACAAATCACCTGGACCAGATGGCCTCTCCATGGCCTTCTTTAAGCAGTGTTGGGAGGTTATAAAGAAAGATCTGGTTGCAGCCATTCAAAACTTTCATGAGGAAGGCCTCTTTGAAAGAAGTCTGAATGCAACATTTGTGGCTTTAATTTCAAAGAAGGTGGGAGCAGTGGAACTTAATTATTAGACACCCACCAGCCTCATTGGTGGTGTCGATAAGATTATGGCAAAACTGCTGACTGAGAGGTCAAAGAAGGTGATACAAATGGGTGGACTGACAAATCATGGATGCCATCCTAGCAAATGAATGTGTGGACTGGAGTCCTGACAAAGAAGCAAGCTTCCATGGTTATTAGTAAACTAGATAACCAGAAAGCCTATGACCACCTAAACTGGGGTTTTCTTATTCACATGCTAGAAAACATGGGGTTTGGCGCCAGATGGATCAAGTGGATCAAGCATTGTATTAGCGCAGTGAGGTTTTCAATATTGGTAAACAGAACACCAAATGGATTTTTCTTTTCTCAAGGGGGATAACGAACGATGATCCTCTTTCCCCCTTTCTATTCATCTTGGCAATGGAAGGTATGAACAACTTGCTGTATCCAACCAAGGGTAAAAGGTGGATTAGGGGATTTTAGGCTGGAGGTGACAACAACATGGAAATCACTCACCTGTAGTATGCATATGACACTTTAAATATCAGGCAGTGGAGGAGAATAATTTGATACTGAGGGCCATTAATAATTTTTGAAGCAGTTTCTGGTCTCGACATCAACTGGATTAAGAGTCCCATTTACCCCATTAATGAGGTGTTGGGATTGGACAGTCTTGAAACAAAGTTTGGTGGCACTGGGAGCAAACAGTAATCCTATAGGGATATGGAATGGGGTAATTGAAAAATGTGAGAAGTTAACAAGTTGGAAAGTCGATACTTATCCAGGGGAGGTAGACTAACCTTGGCAAACAGTATACTAGATGCACTACTTGCCTATATGGTGTCAATTTTCCCAGTCCTTGCTACTGTGATAAAGAGGTTTGATAGAATCAGAAGAAATTTTCTTGGAAAGGTAGTGGAAACAAGAAAAATACTTAGTGAAATGGGTGGAGCTGACAGTGGGAAAGAAGGTTGGAGGGGTGTGGATTAGAAATATGAAGTTGCAGAACCAGAGTCTCATGATAAAATGGTTGTGGAAATTTGGATAACTGACAACATTTTATGGAAGGATTTATTTGTGCAAAGTATGGGTTGGAAGACAAATGGACAACTAATATGGCAACTATTCGTCTATTCCATATAGTTTTGCAGTGTGGAGAGCTATTAGGAATCTATGGCCTGTGATGAAAGCAAAGGTCAATTTCAAGGTAGGTGATGGGCAGAAGGATTCCTTCTGGAATGACAATTGGATAGGTCAAGCTCCTCTGAAACAGCAGTATCTGGATCTCTTCAATTTATGTTTGCAACAACAAGCAACAATTGCTAAAATGTGGACTGGGCAAGGCTGGAACCTAAATTTTAGAAGACACCTAAGTGATTGGGAAGTGGGTAGAGTAGCAGCTTAAAGTCCACTATGGCAGCTTTCAACAATCTAAAGGAAGAAAGGGATACCATGCTATGGAAGGAAGAAGGTTCTGGGATTTTCTCAGCTAGCTCAGCATGTAAGTCACTAATCAAGCCACGGAGAGGTGAATTGGCCATGAAAATGATGTGGAAGACCAAAATACCATACAAAGTGAATTGCTTCACTTGGTTACTGGCAAAGAAACTGTCTTGACACATGAGAATCTCAACAAAAGAGGATTTCATCTATGCTCAGGATGCTTTCTTTGTGGTGAGCAAAGGGAGACAATCGACCATCTCTTTGTACATTGCTAGTGGACAAATCAATTATGGAGATTATTTCTTTGTCCAAGGAAGATAAACTGGGTGAAACCAGCTAGCATTGGAGGAGTGCTGAGTTCTTGGAACAGTGATTGGCAATGCATGTCCAAAGGAGTATAGATGGAAGATTGTCCCAGCATGCATTTGGTGGACAATGTGGAAGGAGAGGGATCAGAGATGTTCTGAAGACAAGCAAATTGTCTTCCATAAATTCAAGATGAACTGTCTAGCCTTGTTTTATTTTTGGTGTAAACAAGATATTTTAGTACAAGCTGAAGACATTATTGATGTCCTAGACTACTTGTAAGAAACAAGGTAGATAGAAGGACAAATGTAGTATGTAATACTTTTGAAAGGGCACTACATATTTTGGATGTAGTGCTTCTGTGAATATATACTAACTGTTACCCTCCTAAAAAATGGTTGATGTGGCAATTCTGGGTTCAAGAAGGATATAGATCAATGGGGAACTAGACTCAATATGTCCATGCTGTGGACATATCCTCCTACCACATAGTTGAACTTGTTTATGTGGAGAAATGTTGAAGGCACCAAACTGTGAACCCGTGATACTAAAATTGAAAGGAAATATGGAGGGCTGGAAGATGCAATATTCCTCAAAAGGTGGAAAAAGTCACTCTCATCAAGTTTACTCTGTCAAAATATCTCACATATTTGTCTCCTAGTTATTCACTTAGTAAGAGTACTCATAATTAATGAGGGATTTCTTGGGGGAAGGTGGGTATGAGTGAGAGAGAGAGAGAGGCAATACCATCTGGTAGGATGAGACATAATAGCAATCTCGATGGAGGGGAGAGGCTTAAGTATACATAGTTTAAGCACCTTTGATCAATCTTTATCAAATAAATGTCTGTTAACATTTGTTTGCCAGGAGGGATTAGGAAGGTGAAGGTGACACGGGTAAAATGTGTATACTTATGGATGCCTCCGGAGGAAGTCATAACCTTGTACAAGACTAGCTTATTTATTGGAATTCTGAAGGGATGCAATGAGTTTCTCAAGATGCATTAGCATAACACTTAAGACTTCAACTTGAGAATGAAAATGTATTCAATTGTATTTAGACATTGGGTATAGGATTGCAACTAGTAAAGTTGAGTTCACTCTTTACATTTACTAGTCTCTGAACATGTGTATTGCACGTGTATCCCATGCTAACTAGTATAAATATCAGAAAATGGTAGGATAAAATGGTCACTTCACTTTTTAAGAGTATTTTTGTAATCTAAGTTTCAACTATGAGGCTTCCCATTTTTAGCATTAAATGATCGATAAAATTAAAAAAAAACATGTTACATTGAAATATATACTTTGTTAATTCTTAGGTGAAGTAAAGTTACAAGCACTTCACTTTTCTATGCTCGACTATGATAATCCATCTTTGTTCCAAATGTTGTTTACTATACTTATCAAATCGAGTGGCCACAAACAAGGAAAATAAACAACTTAAGCATGGTGAATGAAGGTTATTAGATGAAGGAAACAGCGAGTAGAGAAGAATAAAGGAAGAGCACTTGTTGATACCTTCAAATAAATCACTAATTAATACTATTAAAATGGAGATAAAATAGTAACTACAATGCAATGATACATATGGTCTCAAACAGAGTTCCATAAGAGATACATGAGATGCAAGCCTTCAATATTCTTCATTAGATCTACCAACTTTCTGACTTTCTAGGATGTAAACGGGAAAGAAATAAGCTTGAACGCCACTTGATCAACTTATTCTTCAAGCCAAAAAAAATGAAAACTTCGTAAATGATCTTCTCAACCAATTCAAGATTCCGATTGGAAATACAAGAAGACTTCACCATAAAAATGAATGTCTCTGCAAATATATTCAAATTGTGAAGTTATATGTACTCTCACAAACAAAATGATCTATTTATATGCCAAAAACAACATATAAAATCAATCATTCACCAGAATAATATTAATTGCACACTTTACTAACCCAAAAGAATTAGTCTCTTCAATTGCCCTCATGTTCATATCACTTAATCAAATTAATAATTGTTAATTTGTATTTTGGTGAGTATATATATATTTAAGTGGTTTAAATAATACAATAATGATAGATTATGGGAAAGTCTTAAAAGGCATTACAACACTCTTCATTACCCTCTTATACTACAACTCTTCAACAATGTCCTCTTTTGAAGTTATTTGTTGAAATCAATATGAGTGGTTAAAACATTTATATATTTCAAGAAGAGAAAGTGTTGTCTAAATTATAAATTATTCAATACGATGTAACTTTATTTTACTTCTAGATAAGGGTAAATTGGTTGTTAAACTTTTGAAGGGTAGGATAAAATGGTCACTTAACTTTTGAAGGGTATTTTTGTATTTCTACTATCAATTATGAGGCTTCCCACTTTTAGTATGATATGAATATGATGATGTGATATGATGATCACAACAAATAAGGATGCTACGGTAGTTAATGTTTTGTTGTTGAAACCTTTTTCCTTTGGTCAAAGTAAATATGGTTAGGTTTAGGTGTGAGCGTTCGGTCGGTTCGGTTCCATTTTCACAATTTTGGTTCGGTTTTCGGTTTGGTGAAATGTTATTCCAAACCAAACTAAAATTAATTCGATTTGATTCGGTTTCCACAATTTGGTTCGGTTTATTTCGATTCGATTTTTTATTTGGGAGATTGGATGAAAAAATGCACAACGTAGCCCGCATGCCATGAACAGGGAAGCAGGCAAGCATCATAAGCACAACTGACTCCCGTCCTAACAACTAACAAGGACCACAATTCCACCATATGCTCACTAAACAAAGAATTAACTATAAAGACCACAATTCCACCGTATGCTCACTAAACAAAGAATTAACTGTAAAGACCACAATTCCACCATATGATCTTCAACTATAAGACAATAAATTCTGCACCTACACGGGCTAGAGAATCACTATTCACATCTGTAGCTTCCAATAGGCAGAATCACATAGAAATTAATCAACCAACAATTATTTAGTCAAAACAAAGAAACTAACAAAAACACATTTAACTTATGTAGCTTCCGGTAGGACTGAGAAACGCCTGTCGAGAACTTCGATGTATCTGACTCTCAGTCCCAATTCTGCTTCTGAGTTCTGAGATGCGTGAGTGAGAAGAGTCGAAGATTGTTGAGGGTTGACTATTGAGTGAGACTCGAGAGGTGAGCTGCGATTTGAGACGTCGACTTTGCGACAAGTCGACTATGAAAGGTGAGTTGCAACCTGCAACCTGCGACAACAAGACAAATATACGGTGAAAGTCGACGAGAGATGATGTGCGGTCTATTGGTACTTGGTCGACTGTCGGGTTTAGGGATTTTACATTTGGGAATTGGCCAATTGGACTAGAGAGTAATTGAGTAACTAAATAAGATATCCTATAATAAGTATATAAATAATTTCAGTTTATTAGTGAATCGATTTAAAATAGCTAAAAACCGAATCGAATAACTGAACTTTTAGGATTTAAAATCGAAATTTAAAATAGCTAAAAATCGAACCGAATAACTGAACTTTTACGATTTTAAATCGAAACCGACCGAACAAACCAAAAAATGGAAATTGAATTTATTTTTTTTTGGTTCGGTTGGTTTTTTCGGTTTGAACCATATTATGCCCAGCCCTAGTTAGGTTTATTTTTTTTTCCTAACGTTTATTTGCTCAAAGTGGGATGAGTTAATCTTAGAAATCCTGAGTGTTTCTTTTCCCTAAACTAGGATAAAATTGTGAGACTGCTAGAAAATACTAGTTGTTTCAAGATTTTGCGGAGTTTCACTTTTTCGGTTTGGTTGTGTAGTATACTTTATTCTATACGAGTGATATATAGCACCAAATTGTTCTAGTGCCCATATTGTCTAAAGAGGGGTTTTTGACGAATTAATATTCCCCCTGTTTCATTTTGCTTCTTACTTTCTTTTTAGTCCGTTTAAAAAAGCATGTCTCTTTCCTTTTTTGGCAACTCTTTGCTTTTCACTTTCGACACGGCATGGTTAAGACCACAAGATTAATGAGAATTTTGGTACATTCCATGTATCTTTATATTATTACCACAAGATTCAAACAACTTCTTTACTTTCTTAAACTCCCTCCAAGTCAAAACTAGTCAAACGAATTGAAACGGATGGAGTAATTGATTAGTGTGATAGGAAAACCTCCACGTAGAAGATGTTTTAACAAAGTAAATAATCTTGTTTATCAAAAGAATAATAGGTAAAGAATCTTCACAGAGACGTGATTCTCATGGTTCACTTATTCAATTCCCTCATACAACAGAAATTTATAAAAGAAATATCCTTCATATAACTGAAGGAAGCTTTCAAGCAACTACTTCTCAATATACTGCTGGTTGCTGGTTTTAATGTTTTCCACCTGGGTAGTACGTTCCCTTGAACTTTACACAAAAGACTGCATTTCACTTCGGGGTCGTTTGATAGAGTCTATAGAAATAATGGTAACTAGAGTGTATTAGTAATGCTTGTATTAGTTATGCTTGCATTAATTATACATAAATTCTTTCTTATGCATTGTTTGGTTTGGTGTATTAAAAATAGCATGCATTGCATAAAAATATTTATTTACAAAGATATCCTCTAAAATTATGGTGGAAAAGATGTAAAAGAGGTTTTGAGGGGTAATTGAGTCTTTCACTATGCTAATGCATGCATTAAATTCCCTTACATTACTAATACCTAGAAATCCATGGTATTAGTAATACACACCTTAAGACACAACAAAGTGTATAATTAGTGCACATAGCATAAAAAAGTATACCAAACAACGTATTACTAATACACAAAGCTAATGCATGCATTATTTTCTTTAATACACTCTACCAAACGGCCCCTTACTGAGGAGATAATGTCAGTGTTATCAAAGGCGAATAGCGCAAAAAAGCTCTAAGTTTCTTTGGGGCTTTAAGGGCAAAGCATAAATAAAGCGTCGACTTTAATGATAAAAGGTGCATATGGAGGACAAAAATACAAATTTGCATCTGTAATCCAAGACTAATGATTATAAGCATGAATAACAAATATATGGACAAAGAATTTTTTTTAAAAATTAAGATAAAGTGAAATATCAGGTGTTGTTTCTTCCGGATTAAGCTCATTGGCAAGGAAAAGTATGTCTTAAAGCCTTAACAACAATACTAAAGCGCTCAACATGATTTGTATGTTGCTTTCAGGGCTTAAGCGCCTTTGACAACATTGGATAGTGTAGACCATGTCGCATCCAGTTGAGTTGTCACTAAGTCAAGTCATAGTTATCTCTTTACTCGAGTGTTGTTTGATGAGGTCTTTAGAATTTAAGTATTAGTTTACACAATTTGAGTTGAACTTGAAAAACAAAATTATTTGAAGTTGATGTTGATGAAATAGTTTGTGGAAGTTGAGTTGCGTTTGGATAGCTATAGTTTTTAGGGAAAAAAAGTGGATTTGTGAGTGGAAGTTGAAAAATATATA
>JAJOOR010018983.1:0-15293 GCA_036250505.1 Solanum acaule
GCCCGGGCCAAACAAGAATAAAGTTATATTATCTATCTTCTATCTATATATAAAATAAGGAGAAAAAAAATAGCATACGTGTTATCACTACAATTAATCTTGAAATTTCAGTATTTAAAAAATCAAATTTAAAAAAGAAATATGATCTTTTTTTGAAAAAAAACACATGTAAGTTTTTTTACGGTTAGAATGAGATATAAATTTAAAATTCAAAAACACAATTGCATCATGTTAAGGAGGATAAGTAGGATGTCTTTGGCAACAAGACTATCGGATTGTGATGAGACCAGCCCAAAAAAATCAGTATAGTTGATCTTTTTCTTCTTTTGTTTTCTTAAAAATAGGTTTTTTATATTTCTTCTTTTTCTTTAGGTTTTCTTCTAAAATATGTTCTTCCTTAGATTAAAGATATGGAAAATCAATAATTTATATAATATTAATTTCATCAATATAATTTTTATGCAAGACAATGTCTAGAAATGCCTTAGGAAATGTTGCAAAAGAAATTTGCAAGGAAACAGAAAGGTTAAAGTCGTATTATTGAAACATGGTTCTTCTTTAATAGTATTTATTCTTTTTTTTTTTGATAACCGAGAAATCCGTCTGTGACCCGCCCTTTGGACTAATCACAGCCTTCTAAACTCGGTGTATAATGGACCCGCCTCTCTACCCTTCTCCACTTAAATACCGGGCTTCGCTTTGCATGGTGTGGGGCTTGAACCTGTGACCTAAGCCACAAATCCTCCACCTTTTGCCACTTGAAAGAGTTTCTACTATTTATTGATGTAAATTTGTTTCCGGATTTTAATTATATTATACAATTTCATGTTTATGATTGCTTAAAATTATGTATATGTGTAAACTATAACTACCATAAAATTTTGAATCCTATAAAAAGATTTTTAAAAACAAAAATATTTAAATTAAATTTCAAAATAGAAATGCTAATTTTTTGTGGTTTTCAAGTTTAAAATAAAAAATTTAAACTTTGAAAATATAAAAAATAAAAATAAAAAAAACACACGGAAGTTCTACATCTAAAATTTAGTTTTTGAGCCTAATTTTGTGGAACTATCTAGCATTATCTAATTTTGTGGAACTATCAAGTATTATCCTTTGAAATATCTTAATTTAAATTAATCAATTATTAAAACTAATTACCTCAAAGCAGAATATGGAGAATCAGCAGCACCAGGAGGAAAGCATGAAGATGATTATTGAAAATGAAATCTGCAAGGCAACATTTATAGAATCAGGGCAACAATGGCAAGAAAAGGATACAAGCACAAATAATATGGCACTGAATATCCAACTATTGTAGCACAGGAGAATGAAGTTATAGTGTCAACAATGAAAGTTCTACATGACATTGTTTCACACTCTATAGGTACATCACCTCAACTTCAACCAACAATCACAATGGCAGAACTGTGCTAGCAACACAGAGGAAGTTGATTCACATTCTATAGGTTTTGCACCACCTCAGGCTGAAACACAACAAGTACAACAACAGAGCAATTCTAGTAGCACAGACGAAGTTGATTCACATTCTTTAGGTTTTGCTCCACCTAAGGCTAAACCACAACAAAGTAGCTCTACCAATACAGTGGAAGGTTCTTATGATGAGGATGACAAAAATGAAGCAGAGACCCCTATTAAAAGTAACAAATCTGGCAGAAAAGGGAAGAATAATGGCACTTCTGTTGGGAACCTGCCAATTAGGACAAGGTCAAGAAGAGGTTTGCAGAAGATCAAGGATTAATGATGAAGTTCTTTTTTTGGAATATTAGGTCTGTAAAAACTCAAAAGGCTTTTCATAGGGTACAAATGCTTAATAAAACGCATAAATTTATTTTTATTGCTTTAATGGAGCCTTTTCAAAATGCTAGAGTGATCAACAAATATAGGAGAAAATTGGGAATGCCTTTTGCAAGATCCAATTGTAATGGAAAAATTTGGGTTTTTGTCAAAGATAGTTTTCAGGTAGATATTGTAGTGGATGCTGCACAACATATCACTTTGAAGGTTGAGGATACTACTTCGAATAAAGCTTTTTTTGCAACTCTGATCTATGCAAAATGTGACAGTGGACAAAGAGTGGCTTTGTGGGAAGACATTTATCAGTTGTACAATTCTATGGTACTTCCATGGATTATAGGTGGGGACTTCAATGTGGTTTTGAATGCTGAAGAGAAGTTAGGAGGGCCTTGATGTACAACCTCCAGATGTAGATGATTTTGCAAGCTGTATTGGAGATTGTGACTTCATAGAAGTGTCTTTCAGAGGTAGTCCTTTCACTTGGTGGAATGGTAGAACTGCATCAGACTGTATTTTTGAAAGGCTTGACAGAGTGTTAATTAACCATGAGTTTCAAAATTGGTCCAACCATACAGAAGTTGAACATCTGTCTAGGACTGGGTCTGACCATGCTCCAGTGTTGCTAAATTGTGAAGAATCTGTGGTAAATATATGTAAACCATTTAAATTTTTGAACTTTTGGGTAGAACATGATACTTTCATGAAAGTGGTGAGTCAGAACTGGTCTGTTGCTACTCCTGATGTTGCTGATAATCCATTTTTTTGCTTCAAAGAGAAATTAAAGAAGCTAAAATCTGCACTCACTTCATGGAGCAAAGATGTCTATGGTGATATTGTCAAGCAATTGATAATTAGAGAGGATATTGTAAAAGTCAAGGAAAAGTTATTTGAAGAAGACCCTAGTAGTGTGAACAGAGAAGTTATGCAGAAAGCACAAGGAGAATTCAAAAAATATCTGCACTTTGAGGAAGAATATTGGAAACAAAGAGTAGTTGAACATGTTCTACCTCAAAGAGTAGTTGAACATGTTGGAATGCAAGTGAGCAACTTTATACCCTCTAATCTTTTTTTGAGATAAAGGTAACTGAACTTTATACCCTCTAATCTTTCGGATAGACCATGGTGGTTACTCAACAGTACAGGGAAGTTCAATGTTAGCTCTGCTTGGGAGTTACTAAGATGCAAAAAGGAAGTGAACGTCCAATATAAGCCGGTTTGGGTGAATGATTTGCCTTTTAAATTTGGTTTTTTGTCTTGGAGGATTTGGGGTAACAAATTACCTGTGGCCACTACTATTGCTCGTTGGGATAGGTTTGTAAATCCTAATTGTGTTTGTTGTACAGTACCATTGCCTGAAACTGTACAACACCTTCTCCTATCTGGTGAGTGGCCAAAAAGGTATGATTATATTTTGCAAATGCGGCTGGAATTCAAGGTCCTTTCATTCAAATTAAACAAACTGTCATGAAGTGGAGAGATGCACAGGGAAATGACAAATTTAAAAGTGTCATGGTTGTTGTCCCTATCATAGTTCTCTGGTTCTTATGGAAAAGACGAAATATCATTCTTCATGGTGGTTTATATGCTTATGAGAAGATTATTTTTGATGCAAAAATACTATTCATAAGTTTATAAGATCCAAGTTTCCTTTTTTCCAGAATCTACCTAAGAGTTGGCCTCATATTGTCGAAGTTTTGGAAGGATGGCAACCCAGTTACAGTTATAGGATTGTGAGGTGGTTACATCCTCCTCTTGGATGGTATAAATGTAATACTGATGGTGCATCCAAAGGTAATCCTGGCCCAAGTTAAACTGCTTTTTGTGTGAGGAACAGTGAAGGTGACATTTTAGGGGTTAAAGGGAGAAGTTTACCACTTTCAACCAGTATTGCTGCTGAAGCAGTGGCTATAAGAGAGGGAATTCAATTTTGCATTGAAAGGAATCTATTGCCACTAATAATAGAGACTGATTCGTTATCTATGACAAATTTTATCGAAGGAATTTGGGAAGTGCCTTGGAGTGTGGGTTAAGGAGGTTGAAGCAATCAACAGAATGAGGAATGATGTTCCTATCCAAATGAAACACACTCTAAGGGAAGGAAACACCCTGGCAGATTTTTTTGCTAACTTAGCTGTTAATTTTGCAGGTACATATATGGTGGAAAACTTTCAGGATCTTCCTAATGCAGCAAAGAAAATTCTTAATATGGACAAGTGGAGTATGCTTAATTTTAGGCTCACTCAACTTCACAACAGATAGGTTGGGTGCTTCTACATTAATCAGTATGATTGCGATTAAAGGATACTAGAAAAGGATACTTCTACTCTAATGTAATGTCTGAAATGAATTCATATAGTCTGTCTATCACGCCACCTGATGAGAGTTTAAGGTGTACAATGATTACAGACTATGGCCTAGGCTTTGGGTGAGGTTTTTCTTCTACTGTTTTCTGGTGCAACTGGTGATACCTGGTGTATTATGGTATGAGGATGTTTGGTCATTTATTATTCACTAATTTTTAATATAAAAAGATTAGCAAGTGGTAAGTGACCTCACATCCTTAAAACAACAACGGAAATTTATCTGGTTTTTGCATTTGTGCTGGAACCTTAAGATTATTTTTGATGTGTGGTATTAGTTTCTTCGAAACTCATCCTATCAAAGATAATTAATAGGGAAAGGCACAAGTTTCTTACCTAATAGTTTTCTGGAGAAAGAAATAGTTTTGTTTTGAGTTTAGAATCAGATCGATTTATAGAACTAATTGTTCTCAATAGCAATTCTATGAAGCAATAGTAGACGACGCATACCACATTCAAATAGTTCATGATAGAAGACGTTGAAGGCGTACCGTGTTCTTTATGAAGTTATTTGTCGAGGTATGAAGCGGATGTGGTGCTTGAATTGAATAACAAGGTTCATAGTTAGATAGATCTATAGAAGTAGCTACAAATCGAAGTAGCAAGAAAGCTTACCGGTGATATGTAGCTTCTTCTTCTACTTCATTGGTTTCTCTATTCAGCTCCCTCAGGATCAACAGAGTGAAACTTTCGAGGAGTCCGCTGGAAATTTCAAGGTCGCCGGTGACTGGCAACGTGTTCTCTACATCTATGTTGCCTCTTCACTTTCCTATTTGATTTTTTCGTTCTCTATTTTTTAATTGGTTTTGTTTTTATCTGTCCTTTGCAGATTTAGTTAGTGGGCTTAGCACTTTAGGCTAGCCCACTGTTGTAAAGATCAACATTTTTTTTCTAGTTGATAAATGAGACCCCTGGGTCCTTTAATTAAAAAAAAAAAATACATTTAAAAATGGCATCTAATTAGATATCCTCATATTATAATCCCATGTAGGGAAGTTTCTTTAAAATTCATCATTTAAATAATATTTAATATTTTGAAGTTTTATATCAATTTCTTTTTTGTTTAATTGCATTTTAAAATAAATATTTTTTAAGGAAATACAATTTATAATCTCTATATTCCATCTTTGTTGATTAAAAAAATTGAACTAATAATTAATAATAATAATAATAATATATTAAATTTTAAAAAAAAATCCAACTAAATATGACATTTTAATCTTTATTTTGAAAATAAAAGTAATTTCCAACTAAATGGGGAGTTCTAACACTTCCCATTACACTCCTACTTCCAACTACTCTTATGATATCAAATATTTCATATGCAAGGTTAGAATTGATAAATTATTAACATAATTTTTTTATTCAAATGACATAAAAAGAATAAATTTATATATATATATATACTATATTTAGTACAATAAATTAAATTGTGACATTGATTTAATGTTGCTCAAATACACAAGTTAATGATTTGTATTATTAGATTATTATTATTATAATAAATTAAATATATTTATTAAGTGCATTATACATTTTATTCGTTATTTTTAATTATAAAATTATTACATTTTAAATTATTTGTGCAACGCACGGGCACGTATACTAGTTATTATATATTATGTACTGTTAAAGAAATAGTAAAGATTGATATAATATATTTTGCTCATAAGTGAGCTAATATAGAAAATTATTTGTCATTTGTCTTTTTAATTTCAATTTCAAATAGAAAATAAATGTAGCGATGAGATTGAGGGTACAAATGTAACATATCTTTCTAAATTTAAGTAAAAATAAATAGAGTAGAAGTAACATTAGGGCTATCAATAGGACGGTTCAGTTAGTTATTTTTAAAAAAATATGTCATTTCAACTTTTCGGCTATTTTATAATGTATAACCAAAATTAAAATTTTAAAACCATCCCAATCCTAATTTATGTGACACAAACAATACAAAATTAGCTTTTTTGTTGTTGTCCTGTAGATATTTTAAGTTATTAATTATTGTAATTTATAGTACTTTTTATTTAAATTTTTAATAACATATGTTACCTTCTATGTTCGAGAGTTAAACCAACTTTTTAATGTCTTTTAAATATTTTAAGTTGATAATTATTGTGATTTTTAGTCATTTTAGGTCATTTTCAAATAATATATGTTACCCTTTCCTGCCCATTTTATGAGGTACAATAAAATTTTGAGAATCAACTAATTTTTTATTAGCAAATAAAGATTGACATTCACAAGAATGATATTTGAAGAGTTTACGATTGGAGGTAATAATTGAAGTGGACCCCAAATAAATTTTTAATTGTCATGTTACGCTTTTCGAAAGTCAATTTAACTAATTTTCTAGGTTATATTAGATTACAACAATTTGATATTTTAAATAAAAAAATTAGTTATTCAAAAACTACACAAAAAGTACTATAAATTGCAATTTTTTACATATCAATATGATAAAAAAAAATCATAAATTATTAATCAAAGTTCTTATAACTTGAATCTAAAAAGAAAAACCACAACAATAAAAACAATAAAAAGTAGACAGAGACAATATGTGATAAAACTTAAAATTGGTGGAAGAATTGGCAAGTGAAGTGGGCCCGTTAGAGAATAAATGTGGAAAACTTACCTTTGTATGTTGAATGGCAATTGAAGTGGGCCATAAATGAATGTGAATAAGCAAGCAAGCATTTTGATCAAGTGCTGCTTGCATATTCACATTTCTTAGATAGTAATGCCCGTGCTGTGCACGCGTCGAAGCATTAAGATTGATTTTTAAAATTGATTTACATATTTTAACTTTCAATTTGTTGTATATATACACTTCTAAGTTAAATATTCAAAAAGGAGAATATTTGATATTCCCTCCAGTGTTTTTTGGTTGTCTTAGTTTCCTTTTTAAGAATTAAACAATATGAATTTTGATTAATACTTTAAGATGTATTTTTTTTATCATATTGATATGAAAAATGTTGCAATTTACAGTACTTTCTTATAGTTTTTGAATAACTAAAATTTTATTTTAAAATATTGAATTAATGCAATCTGATTTAACTTTGAAAATTAGTCAAATTAACTTTTGAAAAGCGCAACATGACAACTAAAAAGGGACGGATAAAATAATATTTAAAATATACTTAGATAATACTACAAAAAAGTATTATAAATATTATTTGCTATTTCTTTTTATCTCAATTATATAGTATCTATTAAATGTAACTAATATTATATAGTCTTTTTATCTTGATTTAATATCTTTTGTGTGTAATCGAATTAATTTTTAAAAGCCATAATTCTCTATTTTATGAGTATATATAAGTTGAATATTTAAAATTGAAATAAGTTATAATTATCGATTTATCATACCGCTAAATATTGAAATCAAATTTAAAAATATCAAACTATATCAAATTAATTTTAAAAGGCAATGATTCTCTATTCTAAACTTGAAACTAAACAAACTATAATTATCGATTTATCATATTACTAAATACTGAAATCAAATTTAAAATGAAGAAATGGGTCCCACACATGATCTAAAGTTTGAAATGAAGAAATGGGTTCCACGCATGATCACAATATTATGCTGCAAATGGAATTCTCCTTGAAATGAAGAGAGTTAGCAAGCAGGTGAAGCACACATGTTGACAGTGTGCTGCCTGCTAATACTATCACTTATTAAATAAGAGAATTTGAAAACAACACCAATTAATAGGTGAATTAAGTTTGATGTTAGATTCCTTTTTATAACATGTAATTGATGGTATAAAATTAATAGACTTTTTATCCCAACTAATATGAGATTATTTGATGGACAAGATAATATATTGTTATGATTGTGATATAGTTATTTTTCTTATGAAATATTAATTATCTAAATCATAATTAAAATCTTATTTTTATTCAATTAAATCTTAACCATTAGTTTTTACCTATGCCATGTGTCTTACATCCAAGCAAGAACTTGGGGAAAATGAAGGGAAGGGAAATGGAGAGGAGCCGGATAATATATGTGTATTAAAATGGCGTATACATGCGTCATTTTGAAGTCTCTAGAATTTATAACCGGCCAATCATATGTTCAAATAATATTTTCTTTAAACAGCTTCAATTTATTATGTACTTATAAATAAAAAATCATGGTGGTCTTGTCACCTAAAAGGTTGTAGTAATACTTGAACATTATTATACATATATACCTTAAAAAATACTATGATGAGTATGATTTTGTAATGTTTTCACGAACCTGAACTAAGTTTCACTTGACTTATTATCACAATCCACGAGTTAATTTTGAAATTATTCACCCACATATCAGAGCATTTATTGCCATTAAAGCCCAAAACTAGCTTCTTCTTGTGTGCGTTCGTCTCCAACTCCAAGCTACTTTTGGCACGGTAAAAGTAGTATACCAAGGCCCAAGCCTTCCAACTCTCACCATATATCTATTTGCTATTACCGTATTCATCCAGTTGAATCGTTGACTCTGATACTTATTATTGGGCTAAGTTAATTCAAAGATACTCTGAATACTATATTGTCTTATTTGAACAAAGCCCGATTTTTTTTTTTCAATATATCTAAGCGTTATATATACATTCCAATCTTTTCAACTATATATCAGTGTTGACTTTGTTCGTACACCGTAACATATTGTTGAGTTTCATAATACATATGGGTGGACAAAAGCTATAAGCAGAGATTGTAAACTACCTAAAGACCTCATCTGCCACAAGGTTCCCTACATTTACATGCCTTATGCTGTTATGCAATGGCCATGATTTTGCAGAATTTTTGTCCTTGGGCAGTGAAATCTTATCAAACAATTACATTAGATTAAAGAAATAAATAACATAATCTTAATCTGTGAAAAAATATAAAATAATTAGCTCAAATCGTCATGTCTGACCTTTGAATTATGTACCACTATAATTTTATATTTTGTTTTAAACTAATTTAGCTGTCTTCTTCTAAGAGACGTGGCCAGCTAGCCAATTGATACATAGATTTTCTGTCCTAGAAAAGCTCAGGCACAATAGTACAAGTTTTGATTAGGTGCAAGTAACAAATCCTGCCTAACCTATATAACAACTTTTGTTTTAGTACTCACAAATATAAGTCTCTTGAAGAGCTTATCCTATATAATTTCAAGCTATTTTCTTGAGAAAGTGAGACAAATATCAGGTAACTAATGGTTCTTTCATATGGCTTCAACTCATCATTTATTCGTGTTTGGTGCGAAGGAAAATGTTTTCCTAAAAAAAGGAAAAATGTCTGAAATATATCTAAACTTTGACCGAAATTGTTGTTATGATACAAAACTTTATGGAGAAGCTTTTACCCCTGCATTATTTAATAGTGTATTTTAAAGGTATATATGTATTCACGTGGACATCATAAATATTGTATCATTTTAAATAGTAATGTGTCCACGTGGGCACATATCTATCTATATATAAAAGGAGAAGAAAAAATGACACATGTCATCACCATAGAATTTGTGAATTTGAGTTTTTTAAATAATTTAATTTTGTATTAGTTAGTTATTTTCAATTTAAATTTAAAATTTAAAAATGTTTAAACAATCTATAAACTTTCCAAACGTTTTTTTTTTTAAATTAGAAATAATTGTTTTTAATAATAATAATAATAAATACAAAAATCTACTGTTACAAAATTTGTTGTTTCAAAAATGAATTAATCTTCATTTTATTATGACAATTAGTTAGATAATTTAGCTATTATTTTAAAAAAACTCAAACTGAATGCCAAATAAATCCAATATGAAATCCGTAGTTAAAAAAATACAAATAGCTTAGTCATTAATTAAACTTTTAAAAACTGATTGCCAAAACAATTAAAAAAGAAAGAAATATAAATTTTATCCCACTTTTCCACATTGCTAAAAAAGTAACACATGTCATCATCATAGAATTTGTGAATTTGAGTTTTTTTAAATAATTTAATTTTGTATTAGTTATTTATTTTCAATTTAAATTTAAAATTTAAAATTGTTTAAACAATCTATAAACTTTTCAAACGTATTCTTTTTTTAAAATTAGAAATAACTGTTTTCTATAATAATACTAATAATATAATTATTATTTAATAATAATAATAATAAATAAGAAATAATACAAAAATCTACTGTTACAAAATTTGTTGTTTCGAAAATGAATTAATCTTCATTATATTATGACAATAAATTAGATAATTTAGCTATTATTTTAAAAAATTCAAACTGAATGCCAAATAATCCAATATGAAATCCGTAGTTAAAAAAAATACAAATAGCTTAGTCATTAATTAAATTTTAAAACTGATTGCCAAAACAATTAAAAAATATATATAAATTTTATCCCACTTTTACACATTGCTAAAAAATAGGATCCAATTAACTACTAACCAATTCATTTTGAATTTTGAATTTTGAATTTGATGCAGCCCAATTAAATAAATAACTGTCAGATGTATCAGTTATCCAAATATTATATAAAGCCCTAACTTAAATAAAAATTACCACTTCAAAATTTCAAACAACTTTAAAATCTTTTGCTTGCCAATTGTTGAAAGGAATTTAATTTTCATTAGGCAAAAAACTCCTAAACATCATTTTGTCCAAGTAAGTTGCCAAATATTTTTATACTTTTCTTTGTTCATCAAAATTGAATTATAATTAACCTTCATTTGTCTTTGATTCTACTTCAATTTGTGTTTGAAATTATGATAGCAAAGGGCAATATTAGAGAAAAATTATGACTCCAAAATGATGCTCATAATTTGGATTCCCATGAAATGTTTGAACTTTCCTTACACGAAGAACTAGGCCGATGACTTCAGAAAATAATGTAATTTACCTAGTATATGTGGCTCGATATTTCTTTAACATTAAATCTTTATTATCTATGCTTTCTATGAATATATTTGTAGCATGTAAAAAATTTCAAATAAACACTAATTAAGAATTTTTGTTCCATATATATTTTTAAAAGGCCGAAATAAATGTGTAAGTTAGTCGTGATGTATGCGTGAATGTCGTTAAAAGTAAAATGTTCATTTTCACACACGAAGGATGATGAATAAGTATGTTAAATATATCACGATCTGCAAATATACATTGGTGAGTTATATTCGATGAAAATGCTAATGTTATTAATAACATCTGTAGGTTGAAATTTGATTTGCTTTATGAGGCTAATAATTGTATTCCTCCCTTTACATATTTTTTATTTATAAAAGAGAATCAACACTTACACAATTATCCTTTCTAATATCAATTTTTATTTTATTTTAGATGAAGGAATTTGTAAATATCTTATTAATCTCAAAATCAAATTCTTTATAAAAATTATATAAACAAATAATTTTGAAATTAGCAAAAAATATATCTAACAAAAAACAGTGTCGTGGATAAAATTCTAATAATTTACAACACAATTGATTTTATCCAAATAATAAAAACTTAAATAATTTTTTTAATTTTTTTTTAAACTTCTTTAATTGAAAAATAGGACATTAATTTTTAAAGAGTAATTTTAAGTTTGGTTTGTAGTGTTTAAATCATAGACGAAGATTTAAAAATCACCACTAATCCTACTTTTCTCACTTTCTTATGATAGTATTCTATTTTCATGTAAATAGTTTTAATAAAGGATAAAAATAATTATTTTCTTTGTTGTTGTAGTATATAATAAGAATATAAAATGAATGATGCCTTACAAAGTGTTATTTTCATCTTTTCATTTTTATAAATGTTATACCTATCATTATTTTTATTCTACCACATAAAATTTTCTCGACATATTTTTAAATCTAATATAATAATTGACATTATTGCTTTTAAAATTTTGAATTAGAATTGACTTGAAATGAACTGACATGTATATTTTCACGCTTCTCTCATAATATAATGTTGGTAGTGCTTATAACTTCTCAATTTTAATTTATTAATATTAAAAATAATACATTAATTATTTATATATTAAAAATAATACATTAATTATTTATATAAAATTATTTTACCATTTTAAAATTAAATCTTAATAGTATCTATAAGTGTTAAACTATACTGAAGAATTAAATATATACCTATTAGAAAAAAAGACTAAACAAATAAAAAACTTCATAAAATGAAAGGAGAGAGTAATAGTAAATTAAAAATTAAAAATAATTTATAATTTAATAAAGATAAATGCTGATAGATTAGTTAGTGGAGAATTTTAAGGGGTGGTTTTAGTGTCCCATAATAATTTTAAATTTAAAAATAAATATTAAATATGAAAATTTTAATTTCGAATTTTTAATTTTTAATTGTGAAGTGAGGATAGTTATTGATTTCAAAATTCAAAAAAAAAAAAACCATGCATCACGTTAATTAAAAGAATTTTAAGGATTGATTTTAGTGGGTAGTTATTAGTTTAAAATTTAAAAATACAACATATTTATTTATTACAAAAAATGCAGATAATAATAATGATAATCTATCTATATATAATATGAGAAGAAAAAATGTCACATGTCAGCGCCATAAATTTTTAGAATTTTAAATAATAATAAAAATTGAAACATGTCATCAACTTACACAAATAATGACAACTGTCAACATTTTTAAAAACAGATATAAATACTTTTTTTTTAAATCCATTTTATAAATCAGCTAGAAAAATATTATTTTGTAAAAGGTTGAAAATTTATTATCATGATAAATATATAAGATAATGCTAAAAAAACTGATTTTTTAAAATAAAGAAAATTATTTTAAAAATGATTTTAAATCGATTCTAGAAAATAGGGAATAACTGTATGTGATTCCTTTTTTATGGGAAGTTATTATATATTTTTAATGTGAATATTTTAACTATCTTTCCGCAACTTCTAAATTTAATATTTTAAAAATAATAAGAAGAATTCACTCTTATTTTAAATAAATAGATTGCTGCATTTATATATAAAATGTTTAATATATTTTAAACATGATAAGAAGATTAATTCATTTATACATAAAATCCTTGCCATTAGAAAAACTAATAAAAATATATGTAAAGCGATAGTCTATATATCTATATATCTATATCTCATTGTTAACTTTTAAAATTGTCAAAAAATAAAAAGTTAAAAATTGCAAACACAAAAAAAAAAGTTACGTAAAAATGCAAACACTAAAAATAAAAATTGCAAACACTATAAAAACATTGCAAAATCTTACGCTTACAAAAATTACAATTTCAATACCGAAATAATCTTTATTTAGAAAAAAAAAAATTATCCAATTAAATAGGGAGTTTTAAAACTTCTTTTCCATGTTGCTAAAAATTAGGATTCAATAACTATTAACCAATTCATTTTGAATTTTAAATTTTAAGTAGCCAATTATATAAATAAGTTCCAGCTAAGTCCTAATTAAATATAAGTGGTCACTTTAAAATTTCATTAACTTTAAACTTTTGGATTTAAGATAAATAATATTTATCTATATCTAGCAAGCGTTAAATTCTATCTTGAACAATATAACAAATATAAGTCATTTAGCAAATTTAAGAATTCACATTATTAAATAATAACAACATTAAATTAAGTTGAAAATTGTGATTCTAAAATATATGGCACAATTTATAATTTTCAATTTATTTAAAAAAAAAATTGAATACAAGATAACTATTATTACTCATAATAATATACTCAAGTGGATAAATTCAAATCAACAACCTCTCATTCATATCCATATGTTTTCTAATACAATTCAAATTCAAATTTTAAAATATCCAATACAAACTTTGAGTAAATCTAATATAGCGGTTGTATTAATTAAGATTATTTTTACCTTTAAATCAATTTTATATTATTATATTTTTACACAAATTTAATACTAAAAAATATTTTGATTTTAACTAAAATATATATAGAAAATGTATTAACATGCCATTTAATTTCATGATATCAAATATTTTATATGAAATGTTAGAATTAATAAATTATTAACATAATTTTTTTTATTCAAACAACATAAAAAGAACAAAGTACAAACACGTAAAAATATTTGAAGCATCTCATATTTGATCAAGATAAAATAATCATAAAATTAATAGTATCCTTAGAAAAAAATCACAATAATAAATTATAAAACTAAAAGATATAATATTTTAACACAATAAAATAAAGTGTGTACTAATAATATTAATTTAATATGCTCAAATAAATAAGTTAATGATTAATATTATTGTATTATTATAAATTAAATTCTATTATTAAGTGTATAATACATTTTATTAGTTATTTTTAATTATAAAATTATTACATTTTAAATTATCCGCGCAACGCGCGGACATGTATACTAGTATACCTTTAAAATTCACTTTCAAAAAGTGCAGGGGTAACCATAAAATTTGATATAGCAATTTTGACCAAAGTTGGAGTATTTTTCAGACCCTTTTCCCCCTAAAAAATAAGTGATTTTTTTGTGTGTTTGATACATAAGCAGAAAATATGATCGAAAATTGAGAATGCATTGAATCCTGTATAGAACTAGAAATTATGAGATACATCCCCTAGGACACTTATTCTTCTTGTTCTGCTATTTTCCTTTTCTATACACATTTTCAACAATGGTAACTTAATTTTTTAGTCGAGCATAAGGGTTGAACCCGTCAAACTTAAATTCTGGTCCGAAACAACAAAAGCAAGTCTCTTGTGAAGAACAAGATTATTAATGTATGTTGCGTCTTCGATTCTTGTAGAGAACTAGAGTTTAGTAAGTAATACATGCCCTGTGTCAAGATTGAAGAGAATATTGAGAAAATTTTCCTTGTTTTTCTTCACTGTAAAGCAACATATTTATACAACTACTGTGCAGGGAAAGAAAATAACAAACTATACAGCTGGCTAAACATCATTTGTCCAAAGAATAACTAATTCTATATTCTGTACAAAATATCCTATGCAGGTGTAGGGCTAGGATTTATGCCAACACTTTCTAATCCAAAGGATGAGATGGTGCCATCTGTCCTTCTAGAATATATACATCTTCTTGTCTTCATTTCATTTGAATCAGATTCTACTGCTTCTCTGTTCTTCTTGAATATACCTTGTTCTTCATCCACAATGTTACTGCTA